>CM034712.1:11308246-11319129 GCA_020142125.1 Phrynosoma platyrhinos | reverse complement strand
GAGAGGCGGGCTATAAATAAAATTTATTATTATTATTATTATTATTATGCTGATTTTCTTTTGGATGGTGACTACGTAGAGATAAGTTAACAACTACACATCAAAGCAAACATTCTGTCAAATTTTTTTAAAGGCGATAATTAAAACTTTACGATACCCCCTCGTACATATTAATTAGGATATGCAAATTTTATGCACATCTCCCCCAGTTGTGCATTTCCTTTTTTTCACTAATGTGAAATTAACCGCCATATTTCCAAGTGGTATTCTGCATGAGCTAGGCTCTCAGAGTATGTCTACTCTAAACTGAATTGGTAAAATTATTAAATCACCATGATTACCTCTCCTCTGATGGGGTCTGGACTGCTCACAACAGCAGACTCGGCAACAGCTGGGTGTTCAGTCAAGGCACTTTCCACCTCAAAGGGGCCAATACGATACCTAATAGAGAATGTAATAATTCCTTTTGGGGGTGGAATAAAGGACAAGCAAGGACGCCTGCAAACAAAACTCAGCTCAAGTGAACCTACCCAGCAGAGTTAATGACATCATCTGATCTTCCAACAAACCAAAAATAGCCCTCTTCATCTTTAATTGCTCTGTCTCCAGTGGTATAAAAATCTCCACGTTCAGTGGCTGTGGTTTTCTCAGGGTTATCCTGGACACAAATAAACAAGATTTTCACAATCTGATGCCTACTGAGCTATCTATTTCGGCCATTGAAGTTCAAGACAAAGGAGCAAGGTGATATGTTGTTCTCATATAGTGCCACTTATGGGTTGGGTATTTTTTGGGGTGGGTGGGTGGGTGGGTGTCTGACAAGTTGCTCTCCCTTTGGCCTGCCCATTTTAGTGAGCCCATTTTGTTTTGGTCTAGACAATCTTGTATGTAAATGTATGTAAACACTGAGTTCAGACCACGCGGGTTGCCACAAGAATACTGACAGTTGGATTACTGGGGACAAAGCTAAAAATTCATGTGTCTTAATTTTTAAAAATCCACTTTACTCATTTAGAAAATGGAAACCATAGTGTTCATCCAAAAGAGAAGACAAGAGAGATCTGATAATCTGCTAGTGTCACAGCTGCTTTATTGGAAAAAATAATAATCAAAAGGATGAAATGTGACATAAACTCTCTCCTGACAGTGCTGAGATCTATCATCATGCAAAGATGGCTCCTTACAAAGATGATAGAAAGAAATCAGTTGCATGGAAATATGGCACTATTGTCAGCTGGCAACCTGTATAACCCACTACAAGGTTTGAAGAACAGACACAATGAGAAACCAGCTTTGTCAATACTGACTTCCAACAGAAGCCAGAGAAGTCAGAAGGTTGGGGTAACATTTCTGTTGCCCCAAAAGGTATTAAACAAAGAGAATCTAATCTTTTGAGGAGGACCTAAAGGAAAACACAGCTATGTAAGATGTGTGAATGCAGTCGGTTTGGCCAGTCCCAGACCACTAATGCTCCAAGCAGCCCCTGATAAAGTGCCAGCATGAGCAGACTTGGTATGTTAAGACACACAGCACCAGACATAGTGGATGTGAATGGCATATAGTCACAGCCATGTGGAAGGGTATTGGGAAGAGGTAGCTTACAAGATAGAGCACCAATGCACACACAGACAATTCTGCATTTCTGACAGAAACTGACAGCCAAGGGATGAGTTCTGCCAGATCAAGCAAAACCAAAATCCCCTTTTATCTTTTATGCGGTCCTCAACACCCCCTGCCTGTCCTCACATTTTGGGGGATCCAGATCTTGTCGAGGTGTTGTAAAGTCTATGAAGCATTATTTATCACAATCAAATCTCATTTCCCAAATACCTAAACAAGCACTTCACTTTAGAAACATTGGAGCTTATCGCATTCACAATTAAAATGTCTTACCTGAACCGGCTTAAAATTTAAAATGGGCAGCATCCTGATCTTATCACAAAATTTGCACTCCAGTGGCCATTTCCCTAAGCCGGAAAATTCCTGGCTTTGAAAAGAGGCACAATGAGTGTCCCTGCGAGAGGGGATGGACCTGGGATAGATCCGGGCGGCAAATTCAGTGGCTAAATCCTTGTGATAAGATCAGGATGCCACCCATTTTAAATTTTAAGCCAGCTGAGGTAAGACATTTTAATTGTGAATGCGATAAGCTCCTACCTCAGCTTCTGCCAGAGGTAATCAAACTTTTGGTTTCCCATGGAACTTGCATGTATTTAGGGTATAAGTAATATCCCCAAAACAAAATCTTATTACAACAGTTGCTGCAGTCAATTTTCCCCAGCTTGCATCGGGACTGTTGCCTCAGTCTTCGGACTTTGGTCTGAGTTTCTTTGTCCGCTCTGCCCATCTCCCAAAGCTATGCACCCAAGCCTTGCGGCTTGAGTCTTTCTGCTGGTTGGCTTTCCATGGATTCTTCCTTCAAGATCGGTAATTGCACCCCCTTTCCAACCCATTTCACTTCCCTATTTAGTTAGTTCTCTGTGTTGGCTGTTTGGATGAGTTACCTCTGTGTGCGTGTGCTTTTTATATTTCTTTTAAGTTCATATAGTTTCACATGTTTGGGGTCTCTATCAATTATTACCGGTATAGCTGGTGCTGGATCCTGCAAAACCTGTTGCTACCTCTCACATAGTCAACTTGAGTGTTCCCCATACTATTTAAAAATAGATTGCTATTTTTAGTGGAGGCTCTACTAATCTCGCACGTTTAGGGTAACAGAGTTGGCAGATGCGCATCACTTGATTGACAGTTTTTTTAAAAAGCCATTTTAAATCAGTTCCAAATGAAATGTGAATATGAAGTGGGTTAAATTACCACAGACAGCTTCAATCGTGGCAAGCATAGTCTGAACATCTATTCAGTGTTGAATCGAAGGTGCGATTGGAATCGGTCCAGCACAAAAATGTGAGTGTACATGGATACATCAGTTAACAAAGCCTTTGGCAAAGAAGCTCCTCTTTAGAAAGTCTTAAAATGCCCAATCCTATTTTCTCCTCATTCTCTGTCTAGCTGGAAGTTTTTAGCAACACTGACATTGAGAGGATGGTGAAAAGGGGCTAGAGAAACACAGACTTTCAGTGTCAGGCTGTAATAATGTGTCTGCAGTAAACAATGCAGTAAAGCTTGAGCTGGGAAAGAATGAGAATCTACTCTAGCCCCTGTTACTATAGCTTAGTGTGTCTGCAAAAAAACATCACCTGCCTCCAGATTTCTTTACAGAGCATGTGTGAACAGTAAAATAAAGAGAAAAGGGGTAAGCAGATAAGACTGACTCATCAGCATGTTAAAAATCATGAAAGTTTGGCCATCAGAGTAGAAGTTATAAGAAGATCTGAGGCTGGAAAGAAAGTCATCCCCAGATTTATTTTGGAAAAAGTGGTTCAAAATACATTTGCTTACTTACCCAAGGCTTATCTGATCTGGTTGTTTTATTTCACATATGTAGATTGTTACTTTGAATACAAAAGGCATGAAAAATGTTGAACTACTCTTCCTTTTTGTGATGTAGGAACCTATTTATAGTCTTTTCATGTTATTTCTGCTTCCAGTACAAAATTTTCAGTTAGAGAAGTCATGCCTAGGAAAACATCTACCTCATTAACTGTGGTGTACCTATACCATAAATGTAAAGAAAAACAACACAAACCCACCATAAACAGATAATATATTTACACTATCAAGTAAAATGAATAGCAGGTAAGACTATACAGGGAATGCTTGCAAAAAACAGGCATGTTTTCAACATGCACCTAAAACTTTAAATTGTTAGAGGACATGAAATTTCTGAGATGAAAGATTTCCATATAGTGGTTGCCACTATGCTATATGCCCTACTCCAAACAATTACAGAGTGAAAGTCAGGAGTATATGGATCTCTAAAAGTGATAATTTTTTTAAAATACTTACCAAGTATTGTGAGAAAAGACAAAAGGGCCGCTTTGGTTTGATTTTAATGGCAATTTCCCCTTCTTTTCCTGGAGGCTGAATATTGCCTTGGTCATCTATAATCTTTAGACAGAAAAAAAAAAATCACAAGGGAAAATATCCACCTACAATTTAGCTGACTGCTTTACAAGTTGTGTGCACATCATGAAAATAAAGGATACTTCTGGAGGCTGGCTCAATTCTCAGTGGCACCTGCCAAACTCTTAGAATAAAGTTAAAAATGAATAAGATTTTTTTCCCAATAGATTCATTACTTCAGAGGTGGGCAATGGTGGTACTCCAGATATGCTAGACAACAATTTCCATCAGCCCTAGCCAGGATAGTCAGTGACACAGGGTACTGGGAGATACACTCTAAACCAGGGGTAGGCAACCTAAGGCCCAGGGGCCGGATGCGGCCCCCTGAGGCCTTTGGACCGGCCCAAGACTGGTCCTGCCGTTGCCACCGCCGCCCGCCATGATGATATTGATTATTGTTGTTATTACTTGTTCTTGTGGTTTTCTTGGCAAAATCTCCACGGGGTTTTGCCATGGCTTTTCTGGGGCTGAGAGAGTGTGCATGCATATTTTTTTTAATTTTAATTTTTTAAAATTATTTATTGATTTATTTATGGTGCTTCGCCCCCCCCCCATTGTCTGAGGGACAGCAACCCGGCCCCCGACTCAAAAAGGTTGCCTACCCCTGCTCTAAACAGCTTTGCATTACTCTCTTCCACCATACTAAGAAACGGAAACCAGAGTGAGTATGGTCCACCTTAGGTATTCCACTTTTGTGTTACTTTAAAAAAGTTGAAGAAAGTGAGAGAATGTAGAGAAGGGTGGGAGGCAGAAAGAAGGTGAAGGAAGGGAAAGAGACTTAGGGCCTCGGCAGACAGCTAATAGAGCCGTCCTCGGCGCAAGGAAGGGGAGGGGCAGCCGCACGCTCGGCGCCCCTTCCTCCTCCCGAGGTCGTCCTCGGAGCCGCTGGCCCTCCACACAGCTGGCGCTCCGAGGACAACCTCCCGCCACAGCGTCCTGACACGCTGCGGTGGAAGGGTCGCCCAAAGTGCGGCACAAGCTTTTGAGGCGCACTTTCGGCGACATATGAAAGGAGAGCTATTTTAGCGCTCCTTTCTTGGGGCGCCAACGGCGCACCACGGGATCGAGGCATGAGGATGCCTCGGTCCTGCGGCGCACCTTCTCAGGGTGGCCCACGGCCTCCCGTCTGCTGAGGTCCGTAGAAAGGTAAGAAGGAATGTGGAAAGGTAATTAGGGAAAGTGAGAATCAGGAAGATGAGAAAATATTGAGAAAGGAAAGGAGAAGTGAATATGTAAGAATGGAAAGTGAAAGAATGGAAGAGGAACTAAACATAAAGATGAAGCAATATAATGGTTTAATTTAAGATAACCTTAGATACAGATGTGGAAGAAGGTTGAATATATTATGAATTGTTAAGATAGTTGGATATAATAAGAGACTATTGTAACAATACAGTGAAATACAAATATGTAATAATGATTTAACAAATGCATGTATGTGTTAAAAACTTTTTAAATTAATATTTAAAAAAAATGTGAGAAGTGACAGTATACCAGTCCGGCTTCATCCCTATCATTTCCATCATCCTTGCCACATAGAGGGGGACTTTCTCAAGAGGAACACTCTTCTCTCTGAGGAAGATCTCCATATGATTGTTGAACCCTGACTAACCGGGATTTGAACTGCATGGGAGCCCACTATGGGGAGAGGAATTTCTCCTTTTCGCAAGCCTCTGGGCACACAGACCAATGATAATGGTAATGGAGATGGCAGGAAAGGTGTGTTCCCCTTCCTCATGTTTTTGACCAACCTGAAAATGGAATGCCTAAAGAGAATTAATTTGAAGAATTGGAGCTATGCAAGTGAGTTTAGGTAAGTACCCAATGCCTCTTAGTAAGTTCTGCGGAATAAAGTACATGGTGAGAACAAGAAGCTGCCTTATACTTATCTATAGTTGTTTTAAAGTATGTTTTAAACGATGACTGTTTAATTGTATGGAGGGGGGAGGTGTTGGAAGACAGGAATGTATGTTTTAGCATGTAAGCCACCCCCATTGTATTACACAGAGAGACAGGATACAAATTATTATTATTATTATTATTATTATTATTATTATTATTATTGGTAGATTATTGGTCCATTCAGCCCACTGCTGTTTGCACCACAGGTGGGGAAGCTTTGGCCTTCCCAATGTTTTGGATTGCAACTCTCTAATTCTTTTGCCCTTGGCCATTTTGCTGCAACGTCTTGAGCCAAAGTTCAACCTTTGGAGGGCCAAAAGTTCTCCACCTGAGGTCTAAATTGACTGGCCTCAGCTCTCCACAGTTTCAAACCATGGTCTTCTTAACACTACCTGGAGATATTATGAATTCACTCGGAGAACTTGTGCATGCTAGACAGGTCCTCTAACAGTGAGCTATGCTCAACCACCTCTGTTCCTGTCTTCTTACCTTGAACATAGCAAGGGAGAGGCCAAGAGGGCATTGCATGCACATTGCCCACCATAAAAATGAGTATTTCAGTAGGAACCGAACTTAGAGAGAGTATTATCATATTTTCACACCATTTTCTGCTACTCTTTGGCCTGACAACAATGCGAGAACTAAATTTATCCTTGTACCTGGACATCGTATGGTGGAGATGCCTTTCCCATCGATCCCACTTTAATTTGCATTCCTTTTACATTAGCACATATTGTTACCTGCAAGAGAGAGAAACACTCTTGAGAGAGACAAACACAAGAGAGACTAAAACACACCATTAAATGACCCTTGGGTGGCTGGCTTGTTTTTATTTGTTTGCAGTGGGGGCTTTCATTGTTCAGTTATCACAAAATAATAGCAATCCAGATGACTCCCAAGTCTGAACTAGGGGAGAGTAAATAAATTGTGGGATTTCAGAAGGCCATGTCCCAAATTTGTATGAGCACCAGAACTCATGCAGGAACTCTTGCTAATCCAGCAGTTGACTTACAAACTTTTTGGTACAGAACATTTACAGAGAGTAAAAATGGTGTTGGATAATAGCAGATGACATGAAGCAAGTCTGGCATCAGGGGCTGACATTTTCAGGTACCTTCAGAGCCATATTCTACTAAGGTATCCAATGCCAGTTCCAGAAGCTCCCTGGCATGCGTCCATCTCTGTGATTTTGCCACCCATTTGACTTGCCCTCTCCAAGCAAAGGATTGAACGGTGATAGAGAAGTGGGAAACAACAGTAAATGTTGTACCTTGTCCTATTTTGGGGAGACATTGATGACTGGACCCAGAAGAAGAATGACTGAAGGTCATTGAGTAGTGATAAGAATAGTGAGAAAGAACAGAAGGGAATCCATGGTATGGCAATGGTGGTGGGTTGTGCAAGATAACCCCAAAACATGCAAGCAGCTCTTATGTGGCCCAGGGGCAGCTGGTGTCTCCCATTTCAGTGGGATGGTGAATCTGCTCCAGGCTTTAGTCTTTGAAGAGCTGTCCAAGGTTCTGAAAACTATGTTGGCAGGAGGATTCAGCATCTTAGACAGTTCCTTTGAAGTTCATATTGAATCCTGGAGTGGATTCACCTTCCTTCTGGCATGAAATTGTTTTCTGCTGCTCCAGAGACCAGGACCCGAAACAATGGATGTAAGCTCCAGGAAAAGAGATTCCACCTCAACATTAGGAGGAACTTCCTGACAGTAAGGGCGGTTCGAGAGTGGAACACACTCCCTCGGAGAGTGGTGGAGTCTCCTTCCTTGGAGGTCTTTAAGCAGAGGCTGGATGGCCATCTCTCAGGGATGCTTTGATTGGGAGTTCCTGCATGGCAGAATGGGGTTGGACTGGATGGCCCTTGAGGTCTCTTCCAACTCTATGATTCTGTGATTCTATGAAATCAACAGCTTCACTCCTCCTGTGGCCTATCCCCCATGACAAGTAGGAATAGTCCCTGCACCAGGGAGCTTATAATCTAAAATTTGGCATGTGGGAAACAATCAAGGAAACTAATACAAGTAGCTACTGAAAGTGCTGAGCCTATTTTCGGGCTAGGGTTCAACAACTTGGGATAACTTCTTTAAAGTCTGGAGTAAAAATCAGACTGGATTTCACTGCCCCACGGACCTAGAAGACACCAAATGAGTGACTTTGCCCAATTTTCACTAGCTGATTGTACAAAGCCTGTTTGCAACTATACCTGCTTATATTTACTATGGTATCCCTTTCATAAACATCTGCCTTTAAATACTTGGTCAACATAAGTGATTGCTAGAGGACTGGGATGCTGGCACACATTCAATGAAAATAAAGGTATACTGTTTCGGTTTGTCCATATCCTTCATAGATATCCAGCCCTGTTTGTTTTCTCCATTGTTCAAACACTTCAGGGATAAGTGGTTCTCCTCCAGTCACGCAGTGCTTCAGACTCATGAATTTATACCTAGATAAGAAATTATTGCAATTAGAGATTTCCTAGCTCTAGGCAGATGACCTTTGGATTTCTTCTGGTGTACTGCGTTTACACAATCTGTTGCATAACCAAATCCACCTCCATCACCCTCAGGTAAAAAAAACACAAAACCAAACTATAATTCTTTTTCAAAATTATTTACTGCCCCACTGAATGGGAGCCACTGATGTGTAGGATTACAGCGTCAGTGTTTATTTGTGTGCACCATAGGCAAGATGTACCCATGGGAGTCTCCCAATTTCCACATGGCCAGAAAGAAGAGAAGGCAGCCTGCAAGAGATGCCCTCCCCCATACCATCTCAACCAAGAACAGAAAGAGCAAAATGCAGACCTATGACTAGCATCTTCAATTTTTCCCCTCCTGTTTGGTTTGTAACATCTTGCCTGATGAAGAAGCCAGTGTTGCTTCGAAAGCTTGCAACAAATATATTGCGCATTTTGGTTGGCCAATAAAAGTATCACTGTTTGGTGGATTTTTGTTTCCATTTCCCACTCAGTGATCAAATTTCTAGAGATCCGGGGATGGTAGTGGTAGAGCTCAACCTTGGAGCATGAGAGTCCTAGGAAGTTGCATCAAAAGTGGTGAAGTAGACAAAATAAGTGCAACAATTTAGTGATGCCAGGAAACAATTTAGTGATGCCAGTTTTCTTCCCCTAACATGGCACCCTCCAGCCATATTCCCATCGTTCCTGGCCAGCTAGGGTGATGGGAATTGTAGACCAGCATATTTGGAGGAGCCAAATTTGGGAAGGCCAAAATAGAAAATATTTCTGGTAAAAAAATTATTATTATTATTATTATTATTATTATTAAAAAATAATTCTAGGAGGAAATCACTGTCACCCATCCATTCTTGTATCAATTCTTCCCTTGTATTCACTTTCCCAGTTACATGATGGAGCAGTACCTTGTGAGATTGTATTGAACCAACATCCGGTATGCAGTGGGAGCTGTGCAGAAAGTAGTGACTGGATATCTTGTGAGAGTCTAGATGGAGCAAAGGGAAGTACAGTCATTACTGCAACTGCAAAATGCTGCTTTGGAACATGACATTGGCCAACAATAAGGCATGGCATATATAGTGTAAATATTACCTGTAAATATAATCCAAGTATATATTGCATATATATGTATAAGTATATATATATGGGGAGGGCAGGTATGAAAGAACTAGAAAAGATCCTAAAATGCAAAGACATACAACTCAACACAAAAGTCAGAATCATACAAGCCATCATATTCCCTATTTCCATGGATGGATTTGAGAGCTGGACAGTCAAGAAAGAAGATAAGAGGAAAATCAATTCATTTGAGATAATGTGCTGGAGAAGAGTGCTGTGGATCCCATGGATAGCCAAAAGGATAAACAAATGGGTCCTAGAGTAGATCAAGCCAGAAATATCCCTAGAAGCCAAGATGACAAGACTGAGGCTGTCGTACTTTGGGACACATCATCAGAAGGCATGAATCATTGGAAATGACAATAATGTTAGGAAAGGTGGAAAGAAATAGAAAGAGAGAAGGCTACATGTTAGATGGATGGACTTTATTAAAGAGACTACAAATATGAGTTTGCAGGAGCTGGGCAGAGCAGTAGAGGACAGCGGGGCCTGGAGATGTCTCATCCATCCTCTACTGCTCCACCCAGCTCCTGCAAACTCATATTTGTGGTCTCTTTAATAAAGTCACCATGGATCAAGACTGACACAAAGGCACTTACCAACAAATATGCACCAAGCACTGAGGCAGAGGAAGAAGAAATAGAGAGATTCTATTAAGAAGCAGAGGAGAAAACTGACAACACACCAACACAGGATTGATAAGGTATACTGGGTGAAAATGGTAAGCTAGTATGAGAAACCAGTAAGAGGAACCAGTCTGGATATGTCATGCCAATAGAACGGACTGCATATATCACAAAAAGCTATAATGCGGGTCATGGCTCTTAGGGTCATGGGAGTACCACTACATCTGATAGTCCTGATGAGAAATCTGTCCTTAGGACAAGAGGCTACTGTTAGAACATAATATGGAGAAAGAGAATAGTTCCCATTTTGCAAAGGGGTCAGGCAAGGATGTATTCTATTATCCTGTTTGTTCAATTTGTATGCAGAAAAAACTCATAAAAACAGCAAGTTTAGATGAAGGAGGAGTGACGGTAGGAGTTAGGAACATGAGCTATCTCAGATATGCCGACGGCTCCATATTAGAATCATAGAAACATAAAGCTGGAAGAGATCTCAAGGGCCATCAAGTCCAACCCCATCATGCAGGAATACACAATCAAAGCACCTCCGACAGGTGGCCATCCAGCCTCCAAGGAGGATAAACAATGTTTTCACCCAGCATCACCAATGGTGTAGCATATCCCATTACAAAGCATATATAGAATATATGGGTAGCAAGCATTGCAGGAACTATGATCCTGATGGTATCTAGATCAAGGGAAGTAATAGTGCCACTGTATTCTGCTTTG
>CM034712.1:11232574-11243200 GCA_020142125.1 Phrynosoma platyrhinos | reverse complement strand
GAAGAATTCTGTCTCTGCATCAATTCTTAAATCCACCGACCTTTTGGTATACAAGTGGGAGACAGTGTCACAAGGTCTTTGTAGCCGACCCCCTCTCAATTTGAGCTAAATAAAATTCCCCATACTAGACTTTTTGGCTACATCCTCTCACCCTCACTACACGGGCAGAGTCCTAGACACCTTAGTAATGGAGGATTTGTTCCATGATAACTTAAGCATAAAAAAGGCAAAAGTTCTCTTCAGGGTCCATCTGAGAAAGCTCCATGAGGGCTTGTATCATGTAGGCAGTCAAAAATATAGAAAATCTTATACACAGAGTGTGATTACCCCAAACATATATACCACTATATTATCCACAGAAAGATAACATAAAGAAGTGGAGAACCTTTTGTTTATCCTTATTACACATTTTAATTGGTAAGTCTAAATACCCTAGAGGAATCAGATTCCATTTAATCTTGGAAGCTAAGCAGAGTCAGCCCTGGTTAGTATTTGGATGGAAGACTGCCAACAAATACCAGGTGCTGTAGGCTATATTTCAGAGAAAGGAACTGACAAAACAGAGTATTCCTTGAATAAGGAAACTATGAAATTCACAGAATTGCCATAAATCAACAGGTGACTTGAAGGGACACACACACTGTCTCATAGACAGCATTCCAACAGTAGGAGAAGCCAGTGATGGTTGATGTCTCCCATGTCACTCATGCAGCAAATCTGCTCTGGATTTCTGTCAAAATTTTACAAAGGAATCCATCCAAGATGCTGATAGGTGAGATATCAGGGTACAGAGTGCAGGAACTTAGGCAGCTCCTTTAAAATTCAAAATCAAACCCACAATTGATTCACTGCTCCACTGTCATGGAAGCAACCAGCCACTATGGACATAAGTTGAAGCCAAAACAATGTGGGGAGGGCCAGATGTAATTTTTAAACAATTTAAATATTTCCTCACCCACCATACAAAGCACAGCTTGATTCTAGATATGCCTTCTCAAGAGTAAGCCCCCATGCAACAACCTCCTATGCTCCATCCCGGGCATAAGCTTCCTGGTCCAAAAACCAGAGCTTGGTTCCTGAGCTGCAAACCAAGACATTAGTTCCACAGAAAAGCTTTTGAAGCTGCAAGTAAAAATATGTTTCTATGCCCATTATGGCGAACCTATGGCACGTGTGCCAGAGATGGCATGCCACACCATTTTCCCCGGAATGTGGCAGAGAGGAGGAGGGAGATGAGGCATGGTCCTGTTCCTCCTCCTTCTTGGCCATCCCACATCTTCATCTGCCTACCCAGAGACAGCTGAAGGCTGGGGACAGCACAGGGGGAGGAGGAAGAACAGGAACACCCCTGTTCTGCCTCCTTCCTGATCCAGAGGCAGCTGAATGCCAGGGATGGTGCAGAGGGAGGAGAAGGAATAGATGCGTGCCTGTTCCTCTTCTCCCCCCCTCACCCCCAGTCTTCAGCTGTCTCTGGAGAGGGATCTGAAGGCCCAGGAAGATGGGGGGAAGAAGTCCCACCCCCAGCACTGGGTAACACCCTGTGCCAATTTTGGGCACTCAGCCCCTAAAAGGTTCATCATCACTTTTCTATGCAATACTTCTCTGGGCTTCAAACAACTTACTTGTTATCTCTGATCACTGATCAAAGATAACAGTAAAAGAAACATACAAGCTGGATGGGGACTTGCTGTAGGTTATAGTCAGAGAACCTGTCTCCGGTACCTTTGTTTTCAGTACCTCTCCCCCCCCCCCCAACCCAGCTATTATTATAATATTGCCGCCGTAATTTATAGTAATTGGAAATCTTTTTGGGTAATTTGTTTTAACGGTTTTTAAATTAGATGTTTGTTTAATAATTTTTTAAGGGTTGGGAGGGTTGGGGTTGAGGGTTGATTTTATTGTATTGTATTTTTATGTTGGAAGCTGCCCCGATTGCTATGCAGAGAGGCGGGGTATAAATAAATTTATTATTATTATTATTATTATTATTATTATTATTATTATTATTATTATTATTTCTCCACCCTGACATAAAACTTGCATTGCTACCAGGCATCAGCCTGAGAATTACAGGAGCTTACTAAACTCCCGTAGTATATTTCAGGTTACAGAAAAATCACAAAAGCCAAATTAGCATGAGTACAGTAAGCTTCTGTCATGCCACAAGAAAAGGAACTAACCTGGATACAATAAGAAGTGCCAGTCTTGGAGTGAGGACACTGATACCAAGGATACAACCAGATTATATGATGTTCCAGGGGTTTTCCTGCAGACACAATAGTAGGAACACAGGAGGTAAATCATTCACAACGGGAGGAAGTATAAGTAGATGGGAACAAACAGGAATACAACAGATGCATAAATCTATCAATTTTCAAAGCACATATCAGTACCATGCTGACCATATCGACTGGAGTAGACTGGGTGTTGAAAAGCATTGGCTGAAGACACTTCAGTTAAAGGGTCACCTCTGCTAGCAGTTTGCAGCAACTGGTAATGTATGGTAGACCTCAAATAAATAACTGTGTTAGTCTGTAGAATCAGAATTTGGGAAATGCATCTGAGGAAGTAGACTAAAGTTTATGAAAGCTCATGCTGCCACCTTCTTTCAGTGAGTCTCAAAGATGTTACAAGATCTCTTTACATACTGGTAATGTATGACTTGTACTATTTTAACATAAACATCTTGTGTCATCTCATGCTTCTTGCTTTCCTAATAAGTACCAAATCTTTTTGTCTCAATATTCTTTAATATGTGCTTTTATTTACTGAGAGGTTATGCTCTTCAAACTGGTGACCAGGTGACACCCCAATGGCCAAGGTTCCGTCCCTAGGCAAGAGGGTAGGACTTCTTTGTGAAAAGGCCTGGATCTATTAAAGCACTGTCATCTATTTGTGTTCCAAACTGGCAAAAGCTAATTCTATGATTTCCACAATCACTACAAGCCTTGTATTTTGTGGGTGGGTGGTATTTGTACCAAGAATCAGAAGCAATTGTTGAAGGAAGCCATCTGCTTTCAGAGGAAGGAGTGCAAGAATTGGAACAAACAACTCCATTGACTTGGCACTTCTTAATGTTCTATCAATTCTTTATTTACTTAATCATGCTGCTGAACAAGAATTTTTACAAATCTCTCCAATATCCCAAGGATATTTTAATAACACCATTTTGCTTAAAAGACTGAGATGCAAGTAGTGAGTCAGCCAGGGTTTAGGCATTGTTCCTTTAAAACATCAACAAGTGAATAATTGGTGATGTTAACAGTAGTATAGTAATTTTCTGGCTTTTAATAAATGTTTTTAATGGACAATTTCATTATAGCTTGCTTGCTGGCATTGCTGCACCCTACTGGCTTCTCTTTCAGAAAATATGATTTGGGAAAAATGCTTTTCTTGGCACGTAGCTGTTGACAAATAAACAAAACATTTGTTTAAAAAGAAAATAATTCATTGCTCACTTTGACTCTACAGAGTTCATGATCCTTATTACTTTTTATTTTATAAAAAGTAAAAAAGTATATGGGGCTATCTTAGGAAATTGTTTGGAAACTTCAGTGGGTCCAAAAATGCTGCAGCCAAATTGCTGACACTTGCAGAATTCCCTTGTTGAAGCAGCTTCATTTCTGGCCACAATTCAAAATACTCAATATTACCCATGAAGCACAATATGACTAACTGAAAGACCATATTTCCCTGATCATATATCGAAAGACGTTCATATAAGTATTTACTATTCAGTTCCTTGTGAATAATCCCAACAAATACATTTCTGGTATTTGACATTACAAACTCTGTTTTTACATTTAAAAAAAAATAACATATGAATCTTAAAGACCAATAGTTTTTCTCCTTCTTACAAGTCCACCACATATGAAAAAAAGTATTCTTCCTTACCCTGACAAGCTCAACATTTATTTGAAACATTCTTAGGCATTTTTGACAATTTTTTTAGAGTTAGATACCATCTATACATCAAGTACACATTTTCTTTCAAATTTATATCTTTACTCCACATTTTTCCCCCTCATATATCCATTTGCACATTATGCCCAAAAGTTTGGGCCCCACCTTTCATGTATTCTTTTATAGATTCATCTCTCTTTCTTTTCAAAATACATTTATATTCTTTTTTAATTATACGATCGTCATCCTTACACAAATCTGAATAAAACTCAAGCCTCTTTAACAAGTTCTCTCTTTTGTTTAAATCTCACCTAAGTTGTGAATAAGCAAACCAATTAAGATCCATGCCATCCTTAAAAAGCATCTCTCTTGACGTAAGCTCTGAATTATCTTGGTCCAAGTACATTCTCTCTGGAAGAAAACTTCCTGTGGTGAGATAACTAGTAATGGAAGGGGGATACTTATATTTACACCAAACTCTAAGGAGAGCCTTCTTAATACAGTGATTTTAAAATCCAGCATGTACCTTAACTTTCATACCAAAGATACCCATGCTAATCTTATACTCTTATTCAAGGTCCAGGAGTCTCTCATCTCTAAATAAGACCCATTTTTTCAACCACACAAAATAACAGGCTTGACAAATACAATTTACGATTACGTTGTCCTAGACCTAGACTTTTACCATATAGAGAGCGAGAAATGCCAGATGTCCAAGCTGGGTTCAGGAAAGGAAGAGGCACTAGGGATTATACTGCAAAGGAACACTGGATAATGGAGCACATCAAAAAAAAATTCAGAAGAAAATCTGACAGTGCTTTATAGATTGTCTTTGATCATATAGATCATGAAAAACTATGGACTGCTCTTAAAGAAATGGGTTTGTCACAACATTTTATGTCCTGATGTGTAACCTGTACTCAGGAGAAGATGCTACTCTTAGGAAGGAATACAGGGACTTGTTTGTGGAACATACATACATAATACACAAAACAGGATTAGAGGAAGGAGGTGTGAAAAATGGAGGGAGGAATATTAACAATTTAAGATATGGAGATGATACCATACTACTAGCAGAAAATAGCAAAGACTTGGAACGATTCCTGAAGAAAGTCTAGAAAGAGAGTGAAAAGGCAGAGTTGCAGATTAACATTGTTGTTGCTGTTTTGTTGTTGATGCTGTTTTGTTATTGTGTCCCTTCAAGCCATTCCAATTTATGGTGACCCTATCATGGAGTTTCCTTGGCAAGATTTTCTCAAAGGAGTTTCGCCATTGCCTTCCCCTGAGGCTGAGAGCATGTGATCTGCCCAAGGTCACCAGCAGGTTTCAGGGCCGAGCAGGGAATTAAACCCTGGTGTCCAGAATTGTAGTCCAACACTGAAACTACTACACCATGCTGGCTCTCAGATTAACATTCAGAAAACAAAAATGATGACTATAGATTATTTACATTACTTTAAAGTAGACAATTAAGACATTAAAATAGTTCAAGATTTCCATACTTTGGTCCAGTCCTTAATCAGAATGTAGGTTGCAGCCAATAATAATAATAATAATAATAATAATAATAATAATAATAATAATAATAATAATAATAATAATAGTAATAATAATAATAATAATAATAATATCAAAGGACTTAGGTCTTAGAAGGGCAACTGAGAAGGAACTAAACATAAACCTGAAGTGTAAAGATATATAATTTAATACTAAAGTTAGGATGGTCCATGATGTATTTCCCATTTCTATGGTTGTGAAAATTGGACTGTGAAGAAAGGTGATGAGATGAAAATCAACTGATTTCAAATGTGGTACTGGAGAAGACTTCTATGGATACTGTAGACTGTAAAAAAGATCAATAAATGGCTTTAAGTTGAAACCACAGGAAGAATTACAGCAAATAGGGTTTCATCCAGGTTGGCTTGCCAACAGGCAACTTCAGGAGAGATTGTTATTTGATCAAAAATCATTCAGAATAGAGGTGAAAGAGTCAGATTTAGAGAAAATACTTTGAAGTACTAATATTAAATTGATTGGTAAAATTTACAAAAAAATTATTGGAAATGGAGACCAAATAAGAAATTATTAAGGAAACTATGATTAAACAGGCTTTTTATGTAGGTCACCCAAAACAATTAGACCAATGGGAATATACCTAGAATAAAAGAATTAAATATACGGCATCACAGAACTTGAAATAAAATTGGCTTAAAATATTCCACAGATGGCACCTTACTCTGGATAAAATTGCTAAAATTTACAAAAATCAAAACAACAAGTGTTGGAGATGTGGAGGGGGAAAAAATGAACGTTTTTACATTACTGGTAGAATTGTAAGTGCACAAAAAATATTGGAAAAACATAAAATCACTAATTTGTAATACTTTACATGTTAATTTAGAATTGAAACCAGAGTTCTTTTTGTTGGGAATGTTTGAGGATGGAATGGAAAAATATATGGAAAAATTCTATTTTATATTGTAACTATTGCTAGAATAGTATACACTCAGAAATGGAAAATGTCAAACATACCGAATGAAAGTGAATGGACAATGAAATTATTAGATATAATTGAGATGGACAAATTGAGGCAAATGTTAAGGAATGAATCTCTAGAAAAATTTAACAAAGACTGGGCTTTAGTATTTGCTTATATAAAGGAAAAATGGGGTGACACAATAGTATAAGTAAATGATTGCTGAATTATGGATTTAGAGAAAAAAGATTGATAGGATAGAATAATAGAAAAGAATAATGATATTAAGATTAAACATCAAATAACATTGTTGGGAATGAGATGTTAAAAAGAAGTAGCAAAATTAATACTATTAAATCAAAATTGTAAGAAAGGACTGTGTACAATTAAGAAAGTGGGGAGGAAGGAAGTTAGTGAGTGAATGAATGTAAGAAGAAAGAATAGGAAAAGAAGGAGATAAGGATAGGTTTTTTCCTGAAGAAGGTAAAGTAATTAGAAGAAGGTGAGTGTAAGTGTGGAAGGAGGAGAGAGAGAGAGATTGAAGTGAGAACTGGAAGAAGAGAAGTAGTGATTGTAAGTGGAAAGACAAAAAGTGAAGGATAAAGTAGGAAGAATTTGGATGGGGACAGAGAAGGATAGAGAAGATGGAGAGGGAAAGGTAGAAAGAATGAAAGAATGAAAGGGGATAGATAGAGGAGAAGTAAAGAGGAAAGGAAGAATGAAAGATACTGAGATAGTTAAGAAGGGAAAGAAGATAAGATTAGTAGATATGCTTAGTAATTTAGATTTTAGATTGAGAGGGTTATTAAATATATTAAATTAACATTAACAAAGTAAATAAAGGAATGTGGTAGAGCATAGATTAGTACAGGGGTTGGCAACCAATGGCCCACAGGCCGGTTCCGGCACAGGACGCCGGACTTACCTGCCCAGGCAGACCCCTGCCGCCACCGCCGCTGCCACGGCGCCTCCGCGGTCTGTTTTGGTCGGCATGCGACCGAGCGTGCTGCGGCTGGCATTTTGGTCTCCAAAATGCTGGCCGCGTCGTGTGCTGTTGCCCGCTGATGAAAGCGAGCGGCAGCGGCAGCGGCAGCGGAGGCGGAGGCAGAGACGGAGGCGGAGGTGGCGGCGGTGGCAGTGGAGGCAGCGGCGGAGCCAGAGGCGGCAGCGGAGCCAGAGGCGGCGGAGCTGGAGGCGGCGGAGCCGGAGGCGGCGGCGGTGGCGGCGGCAGGGGTCCGCCTGGGCCGGTAAGTCTGCACGCACCCTCCACCGACACGCGCACCCCCCCGTACATGCCGCCGCCGCCATGCCATGCACAGCAGCGGCATGTGGGGGGGGCCGCGTGCGTGTGCGCGCGCGCGCGCCACCATCCCCCCCCTTGGCCCAGTCGAGACCTGGGCTACAGGAGACCGGCCCAGGTCTCCAAAAGGTTGCCGGTCCCTGGATTAGTAGTTGATTGATGGTGGGAAAGGTTTAATATGTAGTGGAATGGTGTATTTATGTTGCATTCATTATTATTCAATAAAAATATCTTTAAAAAAAATGGTTGTTGAGGAAATCAAGCCTGAACTCTCCCTAGAGGCCAGGATGACTAAACTGAGACTGCTGAACTTTGGCCATATTATGAGAAGACATGACTCACTAGAAAAGACAATAACGCTTGGCAAAGTAGAAGAAAGTTGGAAAAGGGGAAGACCATATGACAGATGGATAGACACAATCAAAGAAGCCATAATCTTGATGATAGGGCAACTTGGAAGTCTCTTATGGGATCACCATAAGTCAAAGTCAACTTGACTGGCAGTCAACAACATTAACTATTGTTAACAGACTACCCCTTTCTTTAGCACCAGACAGTATCTTCAATTTTATTCTAGGTTTCTTTGCCTGCCAGACAAATCTTGTCTGGCATTTTGCAAATGGTATTGAAAATAAAATGAAAGCTTTGGCAAAACATTTGCTTTTATTACTGCAGTTCTCCCCATAAGAGATAAATGTAATTTTCCCTGTTCAAATCAGTCTATTTCTAATCTCTGCCATTTTCACATGAAGTCAGTCCTTTTTCATTTCCAAATCAGTTTGCTTTCTTAAAAGTAAGCATATATACTTTCATATAAAGTCGGCCCTCCATTTTCGTTCTGGACCCCCCCCCCCTTGAGAAAACTGAGACTCGACGATATTCAAGCCCCATAGGCTTGAATGGGTTGTGCCCCATTGATCTTAACAGAGATCACCTCCCATGAATATTCAAAACCACGGATCTCAACTCCATGAGAACAGAGGGGCAACTGTATATATCTCCCTGTAACATAAGCAGTTTTGTATATATTCCCCAAGATATGTAAACACAAAAGTGGGAAATAAAATAAAATAAATACTGTTGATTGACTATTACAGATAGAACAAAGAACTGGGCAGGAGTTAAAATGGGATGGAGTTTAATCAAACAGAGCATGGCTAGCTTATGCCACATTGCAAAATTATGTTTTAGCAGCAATTTCTTTTTATCAAATGTTGATGTTTATTACTTTGGCAACTTAAAGAAACCAGCAGCCAGGAAAATGACACTGTGTCCACTTAGACAGAAGGTCAATTTCCCACTTTGTGGGAGCTCATGAGAATTGCTTATCCAAATAAAGCTGTTTAAACACCTTTCCCCTTTCAAAGTCTATATAAGGGACAGCCAAGAACTTGCCACTGGACTTTGTTTAAGATCTTTTCCACCTGTGGCTTAGCAATTGATTTGATATTGGTTATTCATAGGTCCCGGCATCCTGAGGAAAGGTATAATGTATTTGATTAATTACTAACAAATTTCCTTATTTATTTCAAACGTTGAAAGAGGCTTTAAGGTTATAAAGGGCAGCACTATCTCAGCTCATTGTTCTTGCTTCTCGGAGGGGATTAGGACTTAAAGTTTTTCCAGAATGTTTTTGTTTATAAACTGTTTCTATTCTCTCCAACTCCAATATGTGCCAGAAGTGTCAGTAGGATTCAATAACTATCCTAGATATATCTATTCAGAAATAAGCCCATTGAATTTAGGTGGAATTACTCCAGGTAAAGGTTGCAAGATTGCATCTTCTGCTTGAACCTTTTGATGTGGCAACACATTCTGCCATTTATTTAATCAATTTAAATATTCATGTCATGCCCATGGTTACTGGTTAATGTGAAATAAAAGCATGAAGTCATTTAAACAACTGCATGATATAAAAAGTAAGATATGATTTTTAAAGTAACTTATTAATAATATCGGATTCTCCTCTTTATTTACAGGTTATGAAAAAGAGATAGTGGTAATAGTGAGATAACGATTATAAAACTTCTGATTTTCTTTGCAGCTTGGATTTATTATTATTATTATCATTATTATTTGGCTTTGGATATCTTTTTGCATTGTTGATTGTTTGTTTGTTTTTAATTGGAAGATATAATTATGAGACATACGTTCCATCTGTTGTGGCTCTTAGCCAGTCTTAAATGCTCCAACTCTGAAGTTGTGAGAACAAGCCAAACGACTGGTAAGGACACCCATTTTCCAATTTAATTGACACCCTCTTGATGTTATTGGAGAAGATATAGTTAAGAGGTGATATGATAGGCTTGTTTAAGTATTTGAAGGGGCGTCATATTGAGGAGGGAGCAAGGTTGTTTTCTGCTGCTGCAGAGAATAGGATATGTAACATAGGATGCAAACTACTGGAAGGAGCTGGTCGCATTAACAATTAAAGCGGCTTACCTGAGCCAGCTTAAAATTTAAAACAGGTGGCAATCTGATCTTATCACAAGAATTCAGCCACCAAATTTGCCACCCGGGTCCATCCCGGGTCCATCCCCACTCACAGGGGTGCTCAGCGCACCTCTTTTTGAAGCTGGGAGTTTTTGAAGGAAATGGCTGCCGGAACACCCCTGTGAGCAGGTCTGGACCCGGGCTGGACCCGGGTGGTGATTTTGGCATCTAAATCCTTCTGATAACATCAGGATGCTGCCCGTTTAAAATTTTAAGCAGGCTCAGGTAAGCCGCTTTAATTGTTAATGCAATAAGCTCCAAAAAGAGATTCCACCTCCATATTAGAAGGAACTTTCTGACACTAAGAGCTGTTCTACAGTAGAACACATTCCCTTGGAGTCTCCTTCTTTGGATGTTTTTAAACAGACGCTGAATGGCTGAGTTCCTGCATGGCAGAATGGGGTTAGATTGGATGGCCCTTGTGGTCTCTTCTAACTCTATGATTCTATGATTC
>CM034712.1:11182117-11197295 GCA_020142125.1 Phrynosoma platyrhinos | reverse complement strand
ATGGTTTGTGGGAGGCGCACAGGGGGAAGGCCCAACCAGATGTCACCCAAACCTTCTGGGGTGTCACCTTATGTGGGCCACACCACTGCATCCCCTAGTAACACCACTGATTCAATCTCAACATTAGGAAGAACTTCTTGAGGGTAAGATATGTTTGACATTGGAACACATTCCCTCAGAGTGTGATGGAGTCTCCTTCTTTGGAGATTTTTAAACAGAGGCTGGACGGCCATCTGTCAGGGATGTTTTCATTTTGAGTTCCTGCATGGCAGAATGGGGTGGGACTGGGTGACCCTAGAGGTCTCTTCCAACTCCATGATTCTATGAAAGGAGAAGTTTGAATAGTTGGCAGCCTTCAAATGACAAAGTAATTGGCTGGAACAAGTATAAACCCTGGCAGTCTGAGAACATAAAGTCTCCTGAAAGAAATGAAGAATTTGTTGGATTCAACAATCTAGGTGAACCTCAAATGCATGAATCATGAACATGAAAAGCATGAAGTCTCTTAAAAGAAAGGAATGATTCACCAGATTCAACTACCTAGGGTACCCTGAAAAAGAAAAGTTGTTTTAAATCTGGATGATTGGGGCATTTTCAGTTCAGCTGTCCTGGTCAACTTGCCAAAGACTAAATTGACTTAACAGACTTATTGTGTGATGGGAAATTGAGTCACAGGAGTTGAACAGTTCGAGGCTGAAACAGGTCAGCAAGATGCTATGGAAACAAAGCCCTCTGGTCAGGCAGGTGAAACACTATTGCACCAGATGTTGAACAAAAAGATTTGATTAAAATGTGTTCATCCAGTGAAGAAGAACTCATTTGAATTTGCTAAGGAGGAAGGGCTGGATGAGGATCTAAAGCCTGTATTTGAAATGGCTAATTCAAACCCACCTGATCTGTCATAAGAAAATTCTATTAGAAACATGGTGGTGCAGGACAAATTGCATAAAGAATCCCTGAAGTGTAAACACAACACGCAATTGGGGAAAAATCTCATGTTGCCCACAAGAAAGGGCCCAGAAAATGACTCTGCAAAGTAATGATATTGACATTTGGGGTTTCTATCATCAATCATGAAGAGTTCTGCATCAAAAACAACAGGCCAACTGTTCAATTGAATCATTATGCTGATGGGGATTCATAGCCCAATAAATTTGGATGATGGCCTGAGCAAATAGGTGCTCCATTGTTTTTTCAAGTTTTTGAGAGGTGTGGGAAGAATAGTTACAACATCAATTCCTTCAGAAGCCAATAAAGAAATAACATTAAAAATCTTGTGACCCCTGAAGACTGATAAACTCACTGTAGCATATGCTTTTGTAAAACAGACTCCAAGTGTTTGTGTGATCTGGATCAGGGCCAGTGGTTTGTAGAAATCTGGGCAGTAGTCGACTGTTTTTGGAGTGAGTGGTGAATCCACTCTGTGTTTTATTCCAGACTTTAAAGGAACTATCTGGTGATGAGCCCACATTAGTGCTAAAGTTCTGGGCCAAGGAATTCAGATCAGGGCCCAACAATTTCTATGTAATTATAAGACACAAACCCAGAGACCCTGGAGCAAATCCTGATGGGTTTTATATAGAATATCTTCTTGTTTATTAAGCCTGAGATGGAAGGAGTGAATGGTGAAGAAAACACTCATTAAGGTAAGAGATGGAAGACTCACTCAATGACTAAAAGATGAAGAAACTGGGGGATATCCAAAGGAATTAACAGATGAAACTAGGAGGCACATCTCAGGAAGCTGGAAATAGTTTTTCTTTTAGTTTTTTAAGAAAAAAGCTCAGCATGTTCTGATCCGTGTCTATCCTATGGATGGAAATAATATTTTAAAATATTTTTTTTAAATTGCTGAAAAACATGCTTCTCAAGTATCCAGAAGCTCTGGTGAGAAGAATTCTAGACAAGTGAGAATCTTTCCAATCTGGGACTTATTCTGTGCCCAAAGGGCACATAATTTTATTTGTGCAGCAAATGCTGTTTTATGTGCAAACTAATTGCATTTTTTTGCGTAGAATAAATCCCAGACTGTGAATAGCATTTGAAAACTGCAGAATTTTACAATTTTCTCACAGTGAGGAAAAAATGTAAAATTGTTCATTCTTGCCTGTGAGAACAAAATTGATGAGGTTTTCGATCTCTAGTGTAAGACTTTCTTCAGTGGCTATATAAAATCATAAAAAGACAACATGTGAAGACATGCTATCATATTACATAAATCATACATGGCTATAATCTTTGAAGTCTACATAATCTACATAATTCTACATAAATCATAATTACATTGATACCTTGCCTATGGTCTTTTGTTGCTATGTGCCTTCAAGCAGTTTTGGACATGGCAATCCTAAGGCAAGCCAATCTTGGGGTTTTCTTAGCAAGATTTGTTTGGAGAGCCTTTGTCTCCCTCTGAGGATGAGACAGTGTGACTGGCCTAAGGTCAGCCAGTGGGTTTCCATGGCTGAATAGAGATTTGAACCCATTCTCCAGAGTCAAAGTCTAACACTCAAACGACTACGGGGGGTTGCAGACTGCCAGAAATAGTGCAAATTGAGTCCACTTTTAGGGTTAGGGATAGGGTTAGGGAATCATGGGAACTGTAGTTTATTGTGGCACCAGAGCTCTCTGACAGAGAAGGCTCAATGTCTCAGAAAAAAAAATTCTCATGATTCCCTAGCACTAACCCTAACCCTAAAAGTGGACTTAATTTGCACTATTTCTGGCAGTCTGCAACTGCCCTACATCATGTTGGCTCCTTTGGTCTGCACAGACCTGTTGAGAGTAAAAGTTCAGAAATTTTGAACCAGGAACTCTCAGAACATTTACTAGACAAATTGAATTGTGAGCATCCAGTGATCAAACCTACATGTTAATAAATGGGCAGGGTATTGCTACTTTTATCTGTCAGGCACTGGCAAGTACAAAATGATGATTACTTCAAGCACAGTTATTTTTCTTAGAGGACTGTTCATTTCTGTGATAAGCTCTCCCAAATCCTTCCAGCTGGTAAATTTCTCTTTCTCTCCTCCTCCTCCTCTCTGTATTAGTCTTTGCCTTCAGACTTGTAATTAGATTTCACTGCCTCACATCTTTGATTAAACTGCTTTCAAGCTTTTATGTGGCAAGTCTGTTAGCTGGCCTTGGGTTATTGCATTGTACAGCACACTGATTGTGAACTGATTTCCCCCTTTCCTCTTCTTTTCATCCTTAGCCATTTCCCCAAATATTTTGATCCTCCTGGCAAATAGTATGGCATTATTGATTAGCTCCTTTCTGCAAGTCTAGAGACTCATCTGCAAAAGCATGATTTTTTTATTGCCTCAATAATTTCACTTTAGGAGTACAGATATCTCCTTTAAAAAGACATTCTCTTAGTATTTAGTGATGCTTTAAAAATTTTATGGGCTTGCAAATGAAATATTAGCTGTTGACAAAAATGCAGTAGGATTTTTCAGAAACTCAATGCTTTTGCTAGTAGTTGAATTCTTCCAAACTCAATCACTTCCCTCCCTGAGGGAACCTGTCTAGAACCTGACAGAGACAAATCACATTTTGGAATATTTAATTTTGGTGGTTGCAACTTCCAGAGTATCTTAGCCAGCAAGGTCACTGGGATGAGAGATTTTTAGAGGAAATGATGGGAGGCTTTTCTGGAAGCTGCAGTCCCCAGAACTATAATCCCCAGGGGATGCAGTGGTTTAGTGGTTAAGACACCAATTGTGATTATTGGAAGATCAGTAGGTTGGCAGTTTGAGGCCTGGGTGCTGCATGATGGGGTGAGCTCCCATCACTAGTCCCAGCTTCTGCCAACTTAGCAGTTTGAAAGCATGCAAATGCAAGGAGATAAATAGGAACCATTTCGGTGGGAAGGTAAACAGCGTTTGGTGCAGTCACGATGGCCACATGGCCACCGGAGTAGTCCTCAGACAATGCTGGCTCTTAGGCTTAGTAACGGAGATGATCCCGCTACAGTTGGTTACAACTAGACATTCATGTCAAGGGACTACCTTTACCTTTACTTTTAGTCCCCAGAACTAACTTTCTCACGCTCTGAAGAAAATAGCACAGGGCATAATGATCAACAAATATCAGCTTTGCTTTCTGACACATCTAATTTTTATTATTTCCAACCCATTTATGAAAAAAATGTAAATTTTGGGATTTTTGAAAGTAAAAATTGAAACCAATAAAATGTTCTCTCATCTTCTCCAGCAAAATTCAAGTGGTACAGTTGTTCTCAGCACAGAGAGGACCATGGTCAAGCTGCCTGGTATGTTAAAGATGAGGAAGAACAACAACACAGAAATGTCGGCCCCAGTTTAGCATTATGAACATGGCTAGGCTCACAGAGATTGGTAACAAGTCTTTAAAGAGCTGACCAGTCAAAGCTCAAATCCCTCATATCTTTCTGAGTTTTGGAAAAAAGATCAAATTTTATAAAACTGCTGTCCAAAACTCCCCCCAAAAAACCCCCAAACAATCTTTTCATCCAGCCCTACCAGTTCAAAATTTAGTGCCATCTTGTAAAATGAATAATTTTTAAATATTTTATTAATTAAAATTAATTATTACAATACAATACAACAGATCAGTCTCACATTCCTTTCATGAGTTAACATAACATCCATTTTCTAATTCACCACTTCACAAATCTTCCATCTTCACAAAATGAATAATTTTTTTAATGGGATAAGAGAATACCAAGCTGAAAAGCTGGAAGGTAGCACAGTGGTTAACAGGCTAAACTGTGAATCAGGACATCTATGGTTAAAACCTTGCTTCTGCCATTAAGTGACTATTGCATTTGGTAAGCTGCTTTCACTCAAACTCTGTACCCTGCTCCCCAGCTACAGTGTGGCAGTATGATCATCGATAGGGGATCCAGTCCCAGGAGTATGACAGACAGCAAAAATCACAGATAAGGACAAAGCCTATATTTCTGGAAGAAGTTGTCTAAAGTCATGCATCAGGACCTCCAGATACCTAGAAAAACTATTTCCCCCTCTCCAGACACGGGAAAGTGGTTACCTGTCCCTGTGGATATGAGGGTGCAGGATTCTTTAAAATATATATATAAGGTTAATGCAGAGAAAGTACTTCCTGACAATAAGTGCTGTTTAACAGTGGAACATAGCAATAGCAAGGACATTTCTGTAGCAAGTACATTTCTATATTGCTTATCAGTGCACTTAAACACTTCCTGAGTGGTTTACAATCTGTAAGCCAATTGCCCCCAACAAGCTGGGGACTCATTTTAGAGACCTATGGAAGGATGCAAGGCTGAGTGGACCCTGGAGCCCTGCAGAATCAAACTCATAACCTTGTGGCTGTGAGAGGCTGCAATGCTGGCATTTAACCACTGTGCCACCAGGGCTGCCTGAGTATGTGGAGTCTCCTTCTTTGGAGGTTTTTCAACAGAGACTGGGTGGCCATCTCTCAAGAGGGCTTGGATTGTGTGCCATCTGTCAGGTGGACTTCCTTGGTAGGGGGCTGGACTAGGTGGCCCTTGTGGTCTCTTCCATCTCTATGAGTCTATGATTCCATTAAGTACTCTGAAGACTTGAAAATTCTATGCAGAAATCGAGTTGCAATAATGTTAAATATTCTTAAAAGGTAAAAAAGTGGTACATGGTATTTCAGAAAGAAGATTGAAAAAATACAAATGAAGGCAGAATGGATGAACTCATTTGAAACAATACACAGATTAAAACATTTGAAAAAAGAAATATTCCTTTAAAATAATGTAAAACCAAACACAGTTTCAAGGACTAAAGGCCATATAGAAGTCCCACAGAACACCTTTTCAGCAGAAGCTGAGAAGAGAGGGAGCCAGCCTAACCTCCCTTGTCATGGTGTTGCCACAGAGAAAGCCCTGTCATGAGTACATACCAACCTAGCCACATGTACTGCTGCTCTTCACGTTGCCAGATAGGACAGAACTTTAGGACAGATATCCAGACACGCACATAATTTAAATTCTAATACTGTTTTAGAAAAGATTTTTTTTTTATTTCTTGTCTGATACTGACTCTAGGTAACTTGCAAGGTTTTTCTTTTTGCTCTGGCAGCAATGAAACTTCAGGCAAGATATATTGCTGATATTGCTGTTGATTGCTCTGGGGACACTTTCATTTAATTATAGACTTTTTAAATATATATTTTATGCATTTTAACTGAATAAATGTTAAATTCTTTATATGCAAGACTGTTATGCTCTTTATTTTATGTAGTACTTTTATAATGCTGCTCTTACATGTTATGTTGTATTTTAACACTTTGTATGTGAATGGCCTTTGGTCTAATGACTACATACTAAAGAATACTAAAGAATAACAGAAAAAGAGATTCCCAAATGTAGCAGGACAGCCACACCACTGTTTGAAGACAGTGAAATCATATCCATGGCCATCTAAAGAAGACCAACACCCTCCCCACTTGGGTAAGAGCACTGACCAAAATCTATTGGTGTGATTTGGTATCCAGCACTATCTTTTCCACACGACCATCTCAAGATCTACAGCTTTCTAGGGAAACATAAACATATTCCCGATGTCTTTACAGTGTTTCAAATGTAAGTTTTAATGTACAGAGAAGTCTGAAAGAGAAAAGTTGTCCTGTGTGACTTAATTCTTAGTAAACTCAATGATCAATGATTGAAATGATCTGGTGAAATGAAGCCGAGAGAGGTTAGAATTCACAATATCTTTTCATCCTTGAAGCAGCAGGATCTAGCAAGGTAGTCCCCAAAGTGGGTGACAGCACCCCCTGGGGACATTGGAAAGCTCCAGGGGGGTGCTGAGGGGAAAAAGAGCAGCAGGGGGGCACTGGGGGGGAGGGGGCAGCAGGGAATTGTGGGGATGGGGGTTGCAAGTAGGGTTGCAATTGCTGCTGAAAAACCATGAAAGTCCAGGACTGAAGTCTTTGAAAAGCAGCATGTCTCAGATTCCTGAAGGCAGGAGTGAAACCTCAGGAAAAAAACTCATCCAGATCCCCCCCTTGAAGCTTTGGGTGGTGTTGCATGTGTGGGCCAGTCCCAGAGCCCAGAAGCAGGAAGGAAAAGGAGTCAAGCAGAGGCTTGGAGCAGTGAGGAGGCTTTATTGTATCCTGGTAAATGTGTGGTGATACTGCATGCATGGTGGAATTTTTTTGCTTACTTGGGACTGGAGCTGTCCTTCCCTCCAGCTCCACCTCCACAAAGAGGTGTGTGTGTTTGAAAAAAGGGGGGCTTTCTTAAGATCCAGAGTCCTTCTTTCCTCTTAGTTGCATGCTAATGGGCTGGAGTTCCCCTTTCCTCCATTTCTCTCCCCGATAGAAATATGTGTGTGTGTTTGAAAAAAAGAGGGTGACACATGGGCTCTAGAAGACAAACAATGAAGTCCAGGAAATTAAATGTGCAAATCAGTCCATTAGCAACAGAATGAGAAACCTCTCTCTTTTTTCTCTCCTGTGTAAAAATATCTGCCTTTGGCAGATAATATTGAATTTCTCAAGAAGTCTCTGTGTTGTTTCATCTGAAAAAACTTTTAAATGCTGGTTAAAACACATCAAATGCAGTCCTGTTTTGTTTTTGTTTTTTAATGTTTGTTGAAGGTAAAAACCTCAAAAAGCTAAGTCTCAGCCCTTTGTTCCCTCTTGTTTAGGATTCTCTGTTGTGTCTAAAATACAGTATCCTGAAATCAAGAATGCATATCCAGGAGTAGCTGTGTTGGCCACACTGCAAACAATAACATCCAAAATCCACAAAACAGTGATACCTTAACTCCTGTTTGATTTTTAACACCTTTGCCCAATGAAGAAACCAATTAAGCTTCAAAAGCTTGTTTCATCTATTTTGTGCATTTTGGTTGGCCAATAAAGTTATTGTGGATTTTGGATGTTATTGTGCTTTGTTGTATGGGCTAGCCTGCATGGCAACCCCTGGATATGATTCCTAGAATAGGAGTCCCTCTTAGGGGTGTACAGTCCACTCAAAAGGTGTGTGGCAAGTCGCCCCTTTCCTTGCCAGATCAGGACCATGACAACTGCATGCTGCAGCCCCAATCTGGTGCTTTGCCACTCTAAAAAGAGCTGGAAAAATGCCACTCCTTTTTAGAGCAGCAAAAAGCTGCCCTTGCCATCACTGCAGCTTTTCACCACTCCTTTGGCACAGTGTGTGTGGACACTGTGCCAAGGGAGCACCCTGATGCCTCCCACCATGTGGTGGAGTGAGCAGCATGAAGCCAGTGTGAGGGCAGAGTCAGAGTGGCTGGCATGCGGTCTCCACACCCCCACTCTGTCCCCAAGCTTTATGCTGATCTGTTCAGCCTCTTGCTGTTTGGGAGCTTTTCTCCATCCCCCACATAGAAGTGGTGTGAAAACTTATCTTTCCTAAGTTCTCTTCCAAATGGCTAGAATTCGAGACAAAGGAGTTTATCACATGGGACAGATCCCATGCAGAAACTGGATTTAAAGTGAAAATAACCTGCAAAAGTATATTGTTTTTTACATGATGTTCAGGGTTAACTCGAAAGAAAGTAGACATAACCTGCAAAAGCAGGTTGTTTCTCACATGAAATTGGCATCAATGACAAAGAGCACATCATTAATCCAAATGGAAAGTTGCCAAAGCCAAATGGAAAGTCACATTTCCACTCGGGTTAATGTTGCATTATTTCTTCTTAACATGTCTGAAAAACAATCTGCTTTTGTGGGGGTTTTTCTGATTTTTAAATCCCATTTCTGCATGGGATTTAAACAATTTGCCTTCATGTGATAAACTAAATAGATTTAATTTGCATTACAGAATTTATGCAATTCAACACTGCTTTAACTGCCATGGCTCAATTCTATGGATATCTAGGATTTGTAGTTGTGTGAGCTGTGTAGCCTCTCACTGGGAGCTCTGGTGTGACAACAAACTACAAACCCCAGAACTCCATAGCATTGAGCTATGGAACTTAAAGCGGTGTCAAACTACATTAATTCTGCAGTGCAGATTCAACCATAAGTCATGTTATTCTGGAATATCAGTATGAAAAGGAATCTTATAGCACCTCTGAGATTAACTGTGTGAAAAAGCACAAGTTTTCATAGACTTGCATCTGAGGTTTTGTGGAAGAGAATTATGGCAACCCTAGTTGCAAGAAACTTCTTTTGTACACCATTCTGGGACAAGACAAAAAGGGAGGCTGAATGGAGAGCTGCAGGAAACAATACTGTGTCTGTCCAGGCTGAGAGGCAAGAGACCACTAGTATGGCTCCTCCATCTTTGCCTCACTTTGGAAGAGAGTAAACAGACCCTGTCTTTCCCTTGCTCCCTTCCCTCTTTGGGCACCAAAATACTTGCCATGTCCACCTTTTTCCAGAAACTGCTCAGCTTCCCCTTACAAGGAGCCTAAGTAGGAAAGCTTCTTCAGGTAAGAAATACACCAGCTGGTTCCAAGGCAGAAGGGAAGGGAGGGGGCAGATGTGCACTCTTCTTTCCCTTTTGCCTTGGCTAGCTAGCTCAAGACAACTAGCCAGGGTGGAAGGGAAGGGACAGGCTCTTCCTCTGCTCCCCCTTGCGTTGGATACTGTCAATGCCCTGACGACTTCTGGGGTTTCCTGTTCCTCCCCCCCTCTTTATTCCTCTCCTATTGCCAGAAGGAGGAGGAGGAGGAAGAAGGTGTCATGCAGGGGCATTTCTTGGCATGGGCCACCCAGGCAGCCACACAGCCCTTCCCTCCTCAGGTGGGGAAATCCTGCTGAACTTGCCTGCCTGCCCTCTTTGCCAAGCACCCCGTTTGGGCAGGCAGTGTTGTTCCTTCCATAGAGAGGCCTCACTCTTTGTTTCTCAAGCCACCCCCCAGCCTGACCTTCCTTACCTCAAATACAAACTTGTGGGGTTCCAGGCTCCCTTTGGAATTTGGGCTGGCTAGCAGCAATTGTTGCTGTGTGCCTTCAAGTTGTTTTGACTCATGATGACCCTAAGGAGAACCTATCATGGGGTTTTCTTGAAAAGATTTCTTCAGAGGGGGTTTGCCATTGCCTTGCCTTATGGCTGAGAGAGTGTGACTTGCCCAGGGTCACCCAGTGGGATTGCTGTATTCTGCTCTGGTCAGACCCCACCTGGTATATTGTGTCCAGTTCTGGGCACCACAATTCAAAAAGAATGTTGAGAAATTGGAGCATGTCCAATGGAGGGTGACTAAAATGGTGAATGGTCTGGAAACCATGCCCTATGAGGAACGACTTAGGGAACTGAGTATGTTTAGCCTGGAGAAGAGACAGCTAAGAGGTGATATGTTAGCCATTTAAGTATTTGAAGGGGTGTCATATTGAGGATGGAATAAGCTTGCTTTCTGCTGCTCCAGAGAACAGGACCCGGAATAATGGATGCAAGCTACAAGAAAAGAGATTCCACCTCAACATTAGGAGGAACTTCCAGACAGTAAGGACTGTTCGAGAGTGGAACACAGTCCCTCAGAGAGTGTTGGAGTCTCCTTCTTTGGAGGTCTTTAAACAGAGGCTGGATGGCTATCTGTCAGGTAAGATTTGATTTTGAGTTCCTGCATGGCAGAATAGGGTTGGACTGGATGGCCCTTTGGTCTCTTCCAACTCTATGGATTCTATGATTCTACTTCATTTGCAAAACTACCCCAAAACAGCCGCTTCCTTTGCTTAGGATACTTTCTTTCTTCTCTCCCTTCCCCCCCAGTAGAACAGGACCTAATACAAAAAAATTGTCACCCAAGAGGAAAGGGAGCAGTAGCCTAAAAAGGTTTGGAGACCACTGATCTAACAGGATCTAGCATTTCCCCATTATATCTTGGCCATGAAGACCACAGTCTAAAATGGTTTATCTGTCCCCTTAGATCCAAGGGTTCATCTTCTGTTCTGATGGCCAGCTTTTCTGTGCAACTTTCTGATTTTGCTTGACTGTTTGTTCAATCATTGTAAATGCCAGGGGCCTTTCAGTTTCACGTAACATTTCAGATTGTCACAGCCATCAGGTGACAGCTGTTGAAACCACAGTGGGAGTTCTGAAAACAAGCTTCTCATAAATTAGCTCTCGGAAGTGCTAGCCAGCAGGCACAAAACCACTTCTGGCAACTGGAGATTCTTTGTCAAAGATAAACAAGGTGTCATAGGGAAAACTAATGCTGCTCTTCTCTTATTTCTTCATCTGTGGCTGCAGTCTTAAGAATAATTCCTCCTTGAGATCAATGATATTATTACAATATTTCTAAATCAACAGGGCAAAGATTGAAGGAAACATGACTAGGGCAGTTAGCAGCACACCTGCAATGCCAAGAAAACTAGTCTGAATTCATTCACTGCAATCTCATCTGGTATCATTTGTGAAAGCAATATTATTTTAAAAGTTATTGTTTTCTGTGGGTTTGTTATATATTGCTTGGATATGTATAATGACCCCAGATAAACACTGTTCCCAGGCATTGTGGAGGAGGAAAATGGTGGAAACCAGAGGGTGGGGGAAAACATAGTTGAGAACATCAGACATTTCTGCAAAATAGTCTTCCCCCCCCCCCCCGAGTGAGTGGCTAAGAAACAGAAAAGTAGCCTAATGCATCCTATTATAAAAATGTCATCTAATAAATCCTGATTCATAGAATCATAGAATCATAGAATCATAGAGTTGGAAGAGACCACAAGGGCCATCCAGTCCAACCCCCTGCCATGCAGGAACTCCCAATCAAAGTATCCCTGACAGATGGCCATCCAGCCTCTGCTTAAAGACCTCCAAGGAAGGAGACTCCACAACTCTCTGAGGGAGTGTGTTCCACTGTCGAACTGCCCTTACTGTCAAGAAGTTCCTCCAAATGTTGAGGTGGAATCTCTTTTCTTGCAGCTTGCATCCATTGTTTCGGGTCCTAGTCTCTGGCGCAGCAGAAAACAAGCTTGTTCCCTCCTCGATATGACATCCCTTCAAATATTCAGCTCTGCCTGTAGATGTAACCATTGTTTCAATAAGCGCATGGAAAAGTGATTGTTTTGGAGTACAACTCCCAGAATGTTGTACTCCGAAACAATCAACCCCCAACATGGCCACAGGAATTCTGGGAATTCTACATCAAAATATTTGGATTTAGTGGGAAAGGCTTTTCTAACTGTCATGCAAAGAGGTTCTCCTATTTAAACTGCAAGCAGGAAGCCTATCAAATAAAAGGAAAGAAGCATCTAAATATAATTTGGGGGGGTGCCCTCCCCTTTGTAACTATAGCTGCCACCGCCACCCCCATGCTTAACCTCATTCATTTTTGAGAACATGTGGCGCTGTGGTCTCTGGTAATACAAAACCAGTATGTGCATGTACTAAATAAATCTGCCAGAGTTTGGCATTTAATACATATCTTCTAGCCTGCAGGAGTTAAAAATGAAACTTCTTATGTTTAATAATTCAGAGGAACTTAATAGGCTCCATTGTTACTCATAGAAGCTAATTACCTCTCTCCCTCTGCACAGCCCTCCTTCACATATAAATCTGCTCAAGAAGCAGCGCTCAAAAATGCATTAACCAACTATTTAGCTAAAGTCCTTATTTACTTTTTTTAAAGCCAGAGCATAGCACGCTCCTTTATAAAGGATCACATCCCACAGGGCTGGTTCCGGTTTTGAATGAGCTCCAGGCAAGTGCTTTCTGGTGCCCATCACTTCCAACAGATGAATGGAAAAATTGTCAGTTTTGCTTTCACAAACAATTCTTTCTTTCCTAAATATCAGAAATATGTGTATTTCAGTATTCTGTCTTTATTGCATCTAAAACTGCATATAGGATACCAATCAAATATAAATGTTTGCTTTATAGGATCAAATTAGCAGTCACTTTTTGGCTGTGTAAATGGAAGCAAGTTTATTGCAAGCGAGTTGAACATCTCATTTCCTTTCCTTCTCAAATGCATCATTACAGTATTTACATTAACCAGGAGGTAATCCAACAACTTTTGGATAGCCACTGGCATATGAAAAGAAAATAAACTCTCTGTCTCTCTATTTGAATCTTTTACGATCTCTAATTTGCATGTCAGTCATTTAGTGCCAGTCAGTGGGCATGTTCTGTGCAAAGGGTCACATTAAATCCTCCAGATTCTTCCATCTTTCAAATAACAACACTGGCAAGGAGAATCTACACTTCACCTTTTTAACAGCTCCATCCCACTTTAACTCCCATGGGCCTCATTCCCACTACGTTATAAACTGCTAAACAGTTTGAAGTGGTTTAAATGACCCTTGTTTACACTTGAGTCGAAGCACTGAAGCGGTTTGGCTAGGGGTCCCCCTGTGCTAGACTCATTTAATATGTGTCTTTTTTATGCCCTTTTTTCCATGTCTTTTGCAATAAATCAATTCAGCACAAGTGTGAACGGGATGGAGATCAGAATCGATTTAAATTTGCCCTTTAAATTTGCCAACCAGCTGAGGATGGTCCATTTTGAATTGATTCATTAGTCAATGTGAATGACAAGTGGGTTATTTTACAAGAAAATGCGATTGGGGCAAATGTAGTGTAAACCACGCTCCACTGTCGAACCGATCCATTGATGTGGATTGCAAACCATTTTATTTGTAAGTGGGAATGAGGCCATGGTTTGTGAAATTCTGCAATCTGTAGTATGGTGAGGTTCCTAGAATTCTTTGCAATATATCTCTAGTGTTGTAGATCAGGAGAGTCAAACTATAATCCAGACTACACTGGGGATGGAACCATTGCATTTAAAGTGGTTTCAGACTGCTGTAGCTCTCTAGTGTAGATATACAAGATAAGGGCTTTACTCAATATAAGATCTTTGTGGAAATGGTGGAAATGTGCAGCCTGTTGGGTCTACCAAAACCTCAACTAAAAAAGCTAGGCTGTTATTGTAGATGCACTACTAGTTATGTAACTACCTTAGTGGTGTAGTTAAGTAGCAAGGTCCCTGTCGCAATTCCTCCTTGCACCGGAGACCACTAGATAGGGGTGGGTAGGAATGTCAGTCTGCTGCATCCCAATTAAACACAAAAGCAAGCCTCCATTGCTCACAACAGCTGCTTTTAAGGACTGGAGGACTTTTAACAGTTCTTACATATTCCCTACACTACTTAATATGTAAGGATTGTGAATTCTAAATGGATACGTAACTCTAAATGATACATTCTTAGCTTTGATGATGAATTCCAACCCTACATTTTTTGTTGGAAAACAGCTTCCAAGAGGCGGGTTTGTTTGTTTTTATTTAAAAAATGTATTAATTAAAATAACACACCATATATTTCGAGTTCCACATTAGACAAGTCAAAATAGGAAAGGAAAAAGAAAATTATATATGATTTTATACATACAAATATTCCTTTAAAATTAGTAATTATACAAAAACATCATAATTTTCCTTAAATCTCATTGTCATCTTTCAATTAGTTTCCATTCCTTCCTTGACATTATATTTCATACAAAAACTGTTACAGCATCCATTTTGCACCAAACCACCTTCCATCAGGAGGTGGGTTTTTTAATCTAAATGTAGTATTGCATCACTGCCCCAAAACATCAAAGCAAGAACAAAAACTAGGATAATTTAAGTTTCCTAAAGCTTCAACCCTTGACAAGGAAAAAAAAATTAAATATAAAAAAATGTCAAATCCAGGCCTGTTAGGGTCTAGCTTGAAATTAGCAGAGTAGCAGAAATGTGCCTTTGCCTAGCTTCCTTAAGAACTGAGACTGACCCAAAAACAACACAAGTAGCTTGTAGTTCAAACAAAAGTTTACTAATAGCTTTAATCTATATATACATAGAAGCTATATATCTTAATCTAGCTAGTGAATAGTTCTGGTAAAAAGAAATCTTTATCTCACCATCTTTCCAAAGAAAGTTGAGAGAGGAGAAAGATAAGAGTTTATCGTATTACAATTTACCCTTGCCGTGTTCAAGTCTATTATGGGATGCAGTCAGATATTATTGCATGCAAAATGCCACCGATGCCTTTGCCCGACTGCATCTTGCCTACAACCCACCTACAAGCCACACTCAGATGCTCAATTTGCAAAGTTGGGAAGCTCCTGACTTTGCAAATCGGCCATCTGAGCACGGCTTGTAGGCGGGTTTTAGGTGCAATGCAATCGGGCACCGCAATCGGTGGCATTTTGCACGCAATAATACCCAACTGCATCCCATTATAGACTTGAACATGGCAAGGGTAAGTTGGTTTTTTTTTTTTTTTTTTT
>CM034712.1:11157001-11167682 GCA_020142125.1 Phrynosoma platyrhinos | reverse complement strand
AAAGAAAATCAACTCATTTGAAATGTGGTCCTGGAGAAGAGTACTTAGTACAGGGGTCCCCACACTTTTTGAGCTGGGGGCCGGTTCGCTCACCCCCAGATCGCTGGAGGGCTGGAGGCTCCAGGTGCCATTTTGGAACACAAAATGGTACCCGGCGTCACACGCGCATGCGCACTATTCTGGCACCATTTTGGGTTCGGCCCGCGGGCCGTAGTTTGGGGACCCCTGACTTAGGATACCATGGACAGCCAAGAAGACAAACAAATGCATTCTTGAACATATCAGACCAGGGCTCTCCTTGAAAGCAAAGATGATCAAGTTGAGACTGTCGTACTTTGGCCACATAATGAGAAGGCACAGATCACTAGAAAAAACAATAATACTAGGAAAGGTAGAGGGTAGAAGAAAAAGACCACAGACCAGATGGACTCAACCAGGGGGGTTATGGAGAAGTACTTGCAGGATTTGGGCAAGGCAGTGGAAGATAGGGATTCTTGGAGATGTCTTATCCACAGGGTCACCATGAGTCAGAACCAACTCAAGGGCAGCTAACAACAAAGTCAACCCTACCACGGGGTTTTCTTGGCAACGTTCTTTAAGGGGTTTTGTCATTTCTGTCCTTTGAGGCTGAGAGAATGTGACTTGCCCAAATTCACTCAGTGGATTTCCATGGCCAAGTGGAGATTCGAACCTTAGTCTCCAAAGTAGTAGCCCAATGCTCAGATCATTACACCATGCTGGTTCTTGACTGTGTCCTCCTCTTTCTTTAAACTGTTAGATGTGCTCATGTGAATCTTTCCACAGCATGGCATTTATTGAATACAGGTCAAAATCACAATTATAGAGTTGCTATTTATATTAAGGGGGACCCCCTGTTTGTATATGGGTTACTTGCCCAAACAGCGAGCTCAAACCACTATGCGCATGGCATACACATACAAAATATACATTCAAATCAAACATACAAAAGTTTTAAAAACATAACTAGAGCACACACTGGGTATAAAAGCCTCCCTAACACAATCATATATCAAAAGCCTGCTTGAATAAAAATGTCTTTGCCTGCCAGTGAAAGGAAAGCAGGGAGGAGGCCAGCTTAGCATCCCATAGAAGGGAATTCCAGAGAGTGGGAGCAGCCATTGAGTATATCTCTCATGTCCTCACCAAGTGAGCCTGTGATGGTGACAGGATTGAGAGAACACCTTCCCTTAAGGCCCTTGCAGGTTTGTATGGGGAGATAAGGTCTTTCAGATAGTTGGGACCTAAGTCATGTAGGACTAGGTCATGAGCAACACTTTGAATTGTGCCTGGAAACAAACCGCTAGCCAGTGGAGCTGTTTGCAGCATAACATTGTAACTCTAAGAATATTTTAATGTTTTCAGAAGAGAAAATTTGCTCTTCAAAACATAAGACCATCTTAGCAAACCCTGCCACTTCTTTGGACCATTTGGGGGGATGGACCACTGTGAAGGTCTTGTGCAGTCACCAAGTCTTGGCCTTGGGAGAATGCAAGAGATCAGAAGGTTAGCTTATAAAGATTTCACCAACTTGGATGGCCTGATAACAGTTCTGTAGTTGTTCTGTTTAGTTGTATCTCTCCAGCAGGGTTGAGCAAACTGTGGTCCTCTGGGTATGGTCTCCAGGTTTCCTCAGCCTTAGCCAGCCTGGCCAATGGTGAGAAATGATGGGAGTAGCAGTTTGTCAACTGGAGGGCTAAAGGTTCTCCACCCTTGCTGTGTGAGTTGATCTCCAGTCTCTACCAGCACCTACACAATGTTTAGTAAGTCAACCAATGACTTCCCAGTCCTGTGGCTCACTGTTTAGTAATGACAATGTCCTTCTCTTACATATAACAATATGACCATTTATAATGCTGCACATCATACCCACATACCAGACAGAACAGATTGGACACAATGATCCAGTTTACTGGTTGCTCTCAAACAGAAGGCTTGCCTTACTAGACAAATCCAGGCAGATAGCATAGCAGCCAGGTGTGTGTGTGTGTAAAATACATCATGGGTAGAGGGCCATTATCCAAAGGGTCTTATTAAAAAAATCTTGATAGTTTGCCACCAGTCAAAGGCCTTATTGTGTCTGCTTATGTGTCTCTGTGTGTGAGAGAGAGACAGGGAGGAAGGGAGGGAGCTATCCAGCCTTTCTGACAAGGATCTCTTCTTTACTGTAAAGTAGGGCTGGGGAGCTTGTGACTCTTCAGATGTTGATGAACAACTATTCCCCTGATTCCTCACTATTCGCTAGGCAAGGTGAGGTGGATGAGAACTCAAGTTCATTAATATCTGGAGCAGGGGTAGGCAACCTTTCCCCTTTAAGGGCCGAGGGACTTCAGCTCCTCAGCCATGTTGGCCAATAGTCCCATGTTGGCCAATAGCTCCTGGGATTCTGGGAGCTGAAGTCCTTCGGCCCTTAAAGGGGAAAGGTTGCCTACCCCTGATCTGGAGGGATGTGTGTGGATATATATCAACTCACCTGTTGACTTATGGCAACCCTACAAATTTCATTGGGATTTCATAGGCAGGGACTACTCAGAGTTGGTTCACTATTATCTTCCTTTGAAAGTGGCTTCTGGCAAAGTGGCAGACAGAAGATGTTGTGTGTTTGGAGCTCTCCCCAGTGCTGAAATTTGGAAAAGTGGCTTAAAATGTTCTGAAAATAACTGCCAAGAAAGAGCTGGTGTGGTGTAATGGTTTGAGCACTGGACTCTGGAGAATCCCCACTTGTTCATGGAAATCCACTCTCTCAACTTCAGAGGAAAGCAGAGGCAAACCTCCTCTGAACAAATCTTGCCAAGAACCCTATGAAATTTCCAACTTAGGATTGCCATATATTGGAAACAACTTGAAAGCACACAACAGCAACAGTTCTGGTGGCATAAGCTGGCAGTGTGCATACCAATATGTTGGTTGGGTTTTGGAATCTAGTTGTTTGCAACTGTGGCTTTTTCACCAATTGTGATTAGAGGAGCAGTGTTGGACCCATGCGCAGTGCCCCCATGTGTCAAACCACTGACCTGCAAGAAGTAGCTGTTGAAAAGAAGTGCCTTCTGCTCCTGGACCAGCTCCATCTATCTTGGCTGGCCATTGGATCCACTTGGATGGGAAAGAATGCAATATGGATTCCTGTTCCAGATGAACCTTATTTGAATAACAAAGTATTTCTGAGATCTTGTAGCACCTTTGAAAGAAAGAAAGAAGTTGGCAGCAGGAGCTTTCATAGACTTTGGTCTACTTCCTCAGATGCTTTTGGTGGAGTGGAAGCCAGGGACAGACATATATATGTGCTTGGTATGTGAGAATGTCAATTCAAATTCAAATTCATTTCCATACACAAAGGAATGGTCCCTTTGTTTACATTGTTTTAAAAGACAACTCAGGTGAGAATACAGTCTGCCTTTGATCCCAGCGGAAGACAAAACTGGCCCCTGGATCCACCAAATATTTCCCATCCCAGGACTAGCAACACCTATCTTTTTGAAGTGGAGAAAATGCAAGATACTGTTCAAGCTGGAAAGCAACAATGAAGCATCCTTTCTCTGCCATTTGTGAGGCCACATCCCCACTTAAGCAATTTGGCAGAATCGCATGACATTACATCTTATGTTCCATTAGCACAAGAGAGCAGCATTGTTGTGCTTTGTCATGGCAAAAAGTGACAGTGTACAAAATAATGTACTACATACAAGCATTGATACTTCTTGTTAGTCTATGCCTTCACCCTGCTGAGGATAAACTAAGCTGATGGCAGAAAACACAGATTGACATAAAACCCACAGATTGACATAAAACTCAAAGGGACAAATGTATTGACCCTTAGTTGTCCAATCCAAGCAACTCAGTTTAACAGCTTTGTAGTCTGAGCTGGCAGGAGTTTGACTGATCTTACAGTTTTGCCATCTTGCTCTGTGTTTACAGCTACATCCCAATGCTGAGCAAAATTGGAAATATGTATTTCTTTGATAAATCACATATTTTTTGCATTGTATCTATATGATCTCCATTTTTAAAGTGGCTGGGAAGCTTACTAATTAATGTGTTTTCACATTTTTCATCCTCGGATACTTATTCTTACTGACAGGATATTTTATCATTATTCCCAAAAGCAGAGTCCTGCCACAAATAATTTATGTAGTGTCAAACCAAAGATAACTAATGACCTGTTGGCAGAGCCAGTATTTAGCTGCTTTATGTGACTTTGTACTTGAATATTCTAATGGGTTAAATAATAATAATAATAATAATAATAATAATAATAATAATAATAATAATATTTATTTATATCCTGCCCCTCTGCAAAGCTATCGGGGTGGTGTACAGCATAAAAATACAACATAATAAACTCACCATCCCAAATCCCAACCCCTCCCACCCCTTAAAAATTATTAAACAATTCATAAATTAAAACAATATTTAAAATAAAGCAAAATGGAAATAATCTACAAAAATAAACAACAAAAACAACAGTGACTGCTGCAGCAGGGAGTAAGAGACATGAAGATGGGCCAACTTCTGAGATGGGAGATCTAGTCGGGAAAGGCTTGCCAGAAGAGATCTGTCTTGACAGCCCTTTTAAAGCTGTCTAAGGTCGTAATATGATGGATCTCATCCGGCAGATCATTCAATGGTCTGGGAGCAGTCATTGAGAAGGCCCTCTGGGAGGTTGCAGACAGCCTTGCTTTTATCAGCTGTAGCAAATTCCTCCCAGAGAAACAAAGAGTGCAGGGCGGATTGTACGGGCGGAGGCGGTCTCGAAGACAGCTTGGACCCAAGCCATTTAGGGCTTTATAGGTGATAACCAACACCTTGTACTGGGCCCGGAAACTAATAGGCAGCCAGTGAAGAGACTTCGGTACTGGCGTTATATGGTCTCTGTTAGATGTACTGGAGACCAACCTGGCTGCCGTAATCTGTACTAGTTGAAGTTTCCGGACCAAGCGTGAGGGTAGCCTCATGAGAATGAGTTGGGACTTGGCTCTGCCTGTGTGTGTCCCTAGTTCAGGGTGTGTTCTTCTGGATATTGTTGAACTGCAAGACCTGTCAACCTTAGCCATCACCCAGTGATGAGGGATGATGGGACTTATCGCTGGGAAACATCTGGAGGACTATGTCCTCCCTGTTCTGAACTTCAAGCTCCATTTGGACCATTGAGGACAGATTGCCTAGCATTCTTTCAATGGTTGTCTAGGGTCCAAAACACACTCCGCAGAAACAATCCTGCCACCAGACAAGGATGAGTGAGGCATGGGCGGGCCCCCAGCCGACTCTAAGACTGCAGCTCCCATCCACCCAAGCCAGCCAGGACGGGGGACCACGGCAACCACATGCCAAGCACATCTGCTGAGCTTTTGTTTTCACTGCAAGGAACAGAGAGAGTGCAGTTAAATGAAAAGCATGGAGAAGAAATCTCTTGCAGCAGAGATGGGCAACTTTAGCCTTGCAGATATGGTTGGAATGCAGCCACCATGATCCCCCATCCTGGCCGGCCCGGATGGATGGGAGCCACAGTCCAAAATCAATCAGAAGCCCACCCATGCCCCACCCATTCCCGCCCAGTGGCAGGACCAATTTTGCAGGATGTGTTCTGGACCCCAAACAACCACAGAGAGAGAGAGAAGAGGGGTGTGATGGTGGTTTCAGTGCTGTGGAAATTTTGCTTTACTGTGGAAACCCACTAGGAGGGTCCAAAACACACTGCAGAAACAACCCGCCCTGAGACCACTTTAACCGCCCTGGCTCAGTTTGCTAGGGAATCCTGGGAATTGTAGTTTAGGTGTTATAGGAGTCTGAAAACCTTGCTACTAGGTCTCAATGGACTTCATTAAAGAATATATCAAACCTGAAAAAAATTACTCTTTTGGACCACAACTCCAAGAATCCCAAAAACTCCAACACAATCAGTTGTGCGGCAGTTATGGGGTCCTGGTTGTTAAACAATATTAATTAATTAATTAATTAATTAATTTTATATACCATTCTTCTCCCAACAAGGGATCTAAGGAGGATCCCCTGTTGAATATATAAGGTTGCCAGTGTGAAAACTGGAGAGTGCTCCTGTACCTTTAATGGTTGTATAGAAGAGGGAATTTCAGCAGGTGTTGCTTGTCACACAACCAAGTGACAAGCAATCTCTGCTGAAATTCCCTCTTCTACACAGACCCAACAACCACAAAATGTACAGGAACCCTTTCCAGTTTTCACACTGGCAGCCCTAGGGGAAGGCAACTGTCAATGGCTGAGGAGGGCACATTGGCCTTTTGAGGCCCACTGTCCCCACACCCTCCCAACTTCCAATATTTGTTTTTAAAAATTGTTTGAATTTAGTTTTTAAATTTCAACCTCCCCCCCCCCCCCCCCCCCATCTCCTAGGAAATGTGAACCATGAGGAGAGACTAGGGAGTATGTTTAGCCTGAAGAAGAAGTCCCATGAACTGCTGATGTTCCACAAACTTTATTATCGTAAAAACAGCACATGGGACTTTGTTTTCTTTATCTCTTCTACTGTGAATATGTGCTTTCCAGTTTTTTTGTTCTGTTTCTGGCCTGGAGAAGAGACGGTTAAGAGGTGATATGATAGCCCTGTTTAAATATTTGAAGGGATGTCATGTTGAGGAGGGAACAAGCTTGTTTTCAGTTGCTCCAGAGACTAGGACCCGAAACAATGGATGCAAGCTGCAAGAAAAGAGATTCCACCTCAACATCAGGAGGAACTTCCTGACAGTAAGAGTGATTCAACAGTGGAACAGACTCCCTCGGAGTGTGGTGGAGTCTCCTTCCTTGGAGGTCTTTAAATAGAGGCTGGATGGCCATCTGTTGAGGATGCTTTCAGTGATTCCAAGACAGATTACACTCTTACCTTTCACCAGGGGATGATTCCTTTTTTGGTAAGAGTTAAAGTACACTATTTACATTGACCCATGGATAAGTTGACTCAGGTTTTTGGGGTCAATTTTTTGACTAAAACTTCTAGACTTATTTATGAGTATATACAGTAATATGCCTTAAATGCTATTGTTAGTCCTATCTAGAGCCCTTTAATCACTTGGATTTACGTCTGTGTTGATGCCATTCAGCATACAATGAGTCTCCCCTAGTTGGGACTAACCACCAAGGTGTGTATTCCTGATATCTACACAAGGTTGCCCAGTATTGTCTGCTAAGGTTGGTAGTAGGCCTATAGGAAATCAAGCAAAGCATTTCTGCATCACCTGCTCCTTGATCCTTTGTCTAGAGGCACTTGGATTGAACCTGGAACCTTCTGCATGCAAAGTACGTGCTCTGCTGCTTGAACTCTGTATCCTGCCAGATTGTAACGGCATTTTGGCAAGGAAGGGGAAAAGGAAGGGAGAAAGAACAGGAGAGAGGAAAAAAGCCTAAAGGTCACATCTCTTTATGTGGCTCAAGTAATGCAGGGAGAGGTTCAAGGATATGATGGCTAGGTGCTGCGTGTCTAAATGCAAACAATCAGTACTACTGCGAGAACATCTATCACGCGTTGCAGGAGACAGCTCATCATTGGCAAATGCCTGCTTGCTTTCTAAGCACTGAAAAAGCTGGCACAAATCAGACTTTGCAGAATGGTAAAGAGCAGGCACTCTATATGTATGCAGAACTGCAGGCTGTACAGTTTAAGCACCAAGCAAGAAGAGGAAAATTATAATGACCAGGCATGCTCAGGCTTACAAGAGATTCTCTTTGTTGTTGCTAAATGCCCTTGAGTCAATTTCGACCCATGGTGACTCTGTGGATGAGACATCTCCAAGACTCTCTATCCTCCATTATTCTGCTTAGTTCCTGCAATTTCATACCTGTGAGCTCCTTTTTCAAGGATGGACTCCTTTTCAAAAATGGGAGCTTGCCATTTTGGAAAAACAGGTGGATAAACACAACTGGGACCTGGGATGTATTTGGGTCACAGTTGTCCGGTGGAAGTGGTGGCAATTTAAATGTGATAATATCAGCGATTAATCCGAAATGCGACTGTATCCCATTGGGGATAAGTTGCTTTATTTTGTAATGTGTTAATCTCCAGTACCAGGGTAATTCTAGCTCGGGCACAAGCCTATGTTAAATTGTTCAGAAAACACAGAGTGTTAAGTACAACTCAGTGAACAAGGGGGATGTCAACAAAGCACTTATACACACACACATACACACACAAGAACTAAGATATAAAAGCTGGTAGTGGATAGCAAATTGATGGATTGCAATGGACAATGTTTATCAGTTCCAGAAGCCAGGCTCCAAACTGGGGGAAAGCTAGGAGTTGAATGGGACTCAGTACTCTTCTTTGTAGCACAGCCAGAAGTACTGAGGAGTCTAGCTTGATTCTGACAGGGTTTCTGTATGATTCCAAACTGGACTAAAGTGGACATATTTATGGCTGAACTGTGTATTGAAGTAGCTGGAGTTGATTTTCCAGGAATTCCAGAAACAATGGGATTCCCAGTTGACTGATGGTTTTAACTTCAGAGTTACAGAAGGAATATTTTGGGTTGATGGTGGTGACATTGATTTCAACAAGCAGTGATAAAACCAGGAGAACCCTAGGAAGGTTGGCACATTATGAAGTGTTGGGAAATACAATGGAGGTTAGCAGAAATATACTACTAGCAGGAAACAACAAAGACATGGAACAATTATTAAAGTGTAAAGGACTAGACAAGATCCTAAAGTGTAAAGAACAGAGTACCAAAATCAGATTTCTCCATAAAAAAAATATTGGAAAAAATACATATAAATATACAAAATATGTTGAATATTAAATTTGAAAAACGTCCAGAATTTTATTTGTTGAATATGTTAAATTGTTTGGATCAGGTAATTGAAAGAAAATATTGGAGAATCCTCCTCTATATGGTGACATCTGCCAAGAATATTAGTCGCCCAAAAATGGAAAAAACAGGACATACCTACTGTAGACGAATGGTTTTTAAAATTAGCAGAAATGAAAGAAATGGACAAATTAACAAATATACTTAATAATAAAGACTCGGAATTTATTGAAGAAGAATGGGCTCCAATAGAGAAATATATTAAAAATAACTGGAGGTAAACAAGCTAAGATATTAAAAAGAAAGATAACGTAAAAGATTTATTAGTAAGAATTGTAAGAAAAATAAATCTAAGATAGAAACTTAAGAACAATTGAAAATATATAAGTACTCATTGTGGAAGAACTAAAGGAAGGTTGTATATATGTATTGTAAATAGAACTTTTGTAGTAAAAGTATGTATTGTATAAATTGTTTTAATTATGTAATAAAAATTGTTTAAAAAAATCAGATTTCTCCAAACTATTATATTCCCCATTACCATGTATGGATGCAAGAACTGGACAGTGAAGTAAGCTGACAGTTTGAAAGAAAATGAATCAACTGGATTTATATGACTGTTGACTGACATTGATTCAATGACTCTACCGTAGTTGTATCATCAGAATGAGGTCCCAAAATTCCCCATCCAACATGGTTACTGAACCTGGCAAGGAGATTTTGAGTGCTATAGTCCAAAATGTAACTTATAAATGCCCTGGAACCTTCTCATTCATTGACAGAATCAATTGGATTTAGGCCATGGCCCAACAACTACCTACTCAGGAGTGCTACAGCCCCTTGTACCAACTGCCACATGGCTTGTGTCCACCCTTAAGGTGAGATAAACTCTTCCTAGCCTGAACTTGTGGTGCAGTTTCTGCAGAAACACAGCACTGTTGGGATAAGGCTGTCCATGGAGGTAGGATGTCAGGCTGCACATTTTGCTCTTTGCTGCTTCTGCTTCTGTGAAATCCTGTTGTCTGCAACATAACACACATTGTCATCCTCTACCTTTGGCCAGGACTCCTTTTGCTGCCTTTTTCTAGGAGGTTTAATGTATGGTTGCTAGGCAGTGGCACAGCTGCTGGAGTCTTTCTGTGCTTTGGGTCAATGATACCTTTAAAAATGATGCTTCTAAGTGTGCGTGGAGGTTGTTTTCCCCATTATCGATTTTGCCTAGTGATGCTTGTTTAAAGCAAAGTATTCTTCCATCTTGTATAGCGATTGTGAAAGTACAAAATAGCCATTTGCAGACAGCTAGTTATGTCCAAAGCCAGCCCAGTGATTCAGCAGTAATGGGGGGGGGGGACACAAAACTTTCAGGATATTTTCTTTTGTTGTTTTCTGACATTCCTGCTAGCAAAAGATATAATTAATAAAAAACAAATTAAAATAATTCCTTAATAATCTAAACTTAATTTGGTTTATATTATTTAAATGTAAGGCACCCAGCAATTTGGGTGTAAGACACCCAGAATAGGTAGAGAAGTAGTACAGGAATACTTTGCTACTGTAAATGAATTACGTCTTCTGGGTGAGACGAGCTACATCCAAGGATATTAAAAGCACCGGCAGAAGTAATCTCAGAACCACTGACAATAATCTTTGAGAATTCTTGGAGAACAGGAGAAATCCCTACAGATTGGAAGAGGGCAAATGTTGTCCTCATCTTCAAAAAAAAAAAGGGGGGGACCCAAATAATTATTGCCCAGTCAGCCTGACATCAATACCTGAAAAGATTCTAGAGCAGATCATTAAACATATGGTTTGTAATTACTTAGAAAACAATGCTGTCATCACTAAGGACGTTATCACACGGGGGCAAATCCGCTGGTTAATCCACACAAATC
>CM034712.1:11139533-11156901 GCA_020142125.1 Phrynosoma platyrhinos | reverse complement strand
AGTACTCTTCTCCAGCACCACATTTTGAATGACTTGGTTTTCTTTCTGCCTGCTTCCTTCACTGTCCAGCTCTCGCATCCATACTTGGTAATTGGGAATACAATGGCCTGAACAATTCTGACTTTAGTGCTCAGTTGTATGTCTTTGCTCTTCAGCATCTTTTTAGTTCTTTCATAGCTGCCCTTCCCATTCCTAGTCTTCTTCTTATTTCTTGACTGCAGTCTCAATTCTGGTCAATGTTTGATCCTAGATATGGGAATTCTTTAACTATTTCAATGAGGAATATGTGTATTTCTTCTGTGGTCATTATTTTTGTTTTCTTTATGTTCAGCATCAGACCTGCCTTTGCACTTTCATCTTTGACCTTCCTTATTAACTGTTCCAATTCCTGAATGTCTTCTACTAATATTATGGTGCCGTCTGTATATCTTAGGTTGCTAATGTTGCTTCCTCCTATCTTAACTCCTCCTTTTTCTGTTTCTAATTCTGCTTTTCTTACAATGTTTCCAGCATATAAGTTAAACAAGTAGGGTGATAGGATGCAGCCTTGCCTGACCCCTTTGCCTTTTGGCAACCACTCTGTTTCCCCAAATTCTGTTTCTGACGGTGGCCTCTTGTACTTGGCACAGATTCCCCATCAGGACTATCAGATGCATTGGTACCCCCATGTCTTTGAGTGCATTCCATAGTTTTTCATGATCTGTACAATCAAATACTTTGCTGCACTCTATGAAACACATGCTGATTCTTTTTTGGCATTCTTTGGTGCACTCCATTAGCCATCGTATGTTTGCAATGTGGTCCCTAGGGCCCCTTCCTTTTCTAAATCTTGATTGAACCTCTGGAATTTCTCTCTCCATGTATGGCTGGAGTCTATGCTGCAGACTTTTGAGCATTATTTTGCTTGCATGTGAGAGTAGTGCTATTGGCCTATACCTGCTGTAGTCTTTTGCATCTCCTTTCTTGTGGATTTCCAGTCTGTTGGCCACCACTTTATTTTCTATATTTGTTGACATATTTCAGTTAGCACCAAAGTTGCATCTGTCTGTAGGCACTGTAGCAGTTCAATTGGGATACCATCTGTTCCCGGTGATTTATTTTTTCCCCATTTCCTTTATTGCAGATTCCACTACACTTCTTAGAATTTGGGATTCATCTTCATATGACTCATCATTCCAAATATTATTTATTTTCTCTTCTCTTTTGTCTAACTTTTCTGTGTATTGCCTCCAGCATCTTCTTATTTCTTCTTGTCCCTTTATTATGTTCTTTTTTTCTCCACAGAGCATCCCTGCCCTTGGTTTGAACTTGACTTTAATTTCTAGGATTTTTGATAGAGGTCTGTCATTCTTCCTTTTTGTTGTTGTCTTCTATTTCTCTGCATTGGCCATTGTTGTATTTCTCCTTATCCCTGTGTGTCAGACATTGGACAGTTGTGTTCATACTGCTGGCTTTGTTCTTATCTCCCTTTGCGTTTGCTTTTCTTCTTCTTTTTATTGCATGAAGTGTTTCATCTGTCATCCATGGTTTCTTATCATTCTTTTTGGCCACTGTTAATGTTTTCTTGCATTTGTCCTTAATTATGTCTGACTTCTGTACACAGTTCTTCAGGTTCCTGGTCGATTATACTCAATAGTTCAAATCTGTTTCTTCCATTGTCCTTGAATTTATCTCAAATGTTATTCAGGTCATATTTTGGTATAATAATGGTTTTTGCTTTCTTCTTCAGCTTAACTCTGATTTTTGTTATGGTCATGGTCTGTGCCACAATCAGCTCCTCGTTTTGGGCATAAGGATAGAGTTTCCCATCTTCTACTTCCAATTATGTAGTCTATCTGGTTTTTGTGTTTACCATTTGGTGATGTCAAGGTGTATAGTCTCCTAACTGGTTGCTTCTTTGTCCCACTGGATGGCAGCCCCATTCTGGTCTCATGGGGGAGGGGAGGCTTTGATGTACCTGGGCTCCCAAGCCAGCCTCTGTTTACAAACTTCCAAAGAAGGAGACCCCATCAGTCTCCGAGGGAATGTGTTCCACTGTTGAACAGCTCTTACTGTCAAGAAGCTCCTCCTAATGTTTAGACCACAAGCTGGACATGAGTCAGCAGTGTGATGTAGCAGCCAAGAATGTGATTGCATCAACAGAAGGACAAGCCACAACCTCCTCTGGGTCCTGAGCCTGCAGTGATGGAGCCCCAGCCCGGCACCAGCTCTGCTTTACCAGCTCCAGCAGAGCCTCCAGCAGAACCTGTGGCCTCCCAAGAGGCTCCACAGCCAGGCCTCCTAGCAGCAGAACCTTCGGACACAGAGGAGGATCAAGGGACTGTGCCTACCTTCAGCCAGCATCGAGCCTTCGGCATTCGAGGAGGCTTTATGTAAAACATCGAGGTAATCAGCCCTAGCTGATCTCCTGAAGCTTGGAGTTTAAGCAGGTGCAAAAGAACTGCCTCAGTGCCAGAGATTATCTGAGCTTCCTGGTGAAAGTCTCGATCTCTGGCTCTCCTTGTTCCTTGGCTTGAAACCTTGACCCTTGGACTGTTGACTTATCTTGGACTACTGGAACCCTTGACCTCCGGACTGCCTTGACACTCTGCTTCTCTGGAATCCTAGACCTTTGGAGTGCTTGACCACTCGCTGGCTCACCCCTTGGATTGGTAACTCAGATCCTGCTTTGACTTCCATTTGCCTCTGCTATCAGCCCTCTTGGCACATTTCCAGGACACAGTGGATTCAAACTACAGAAAAAGAGATTCCACCTAAATCTCAAGAGGAACTTCCTGATAGTTGGAGCAGCATAACAGTGGAACAACATCCTTAGAGAGTGGTGGAGTCTCCTTCTGTGGAGGTTTTTAAACAGAGGCTGGATGGGCATCTGCTTGTGGTGCTTTGATTGTGAGTTCCTGCATTGCAGGGGCGTTGGACTGGATGGCCTCTGTGGTCTCTTCCAAGTCTGTGATTCTATGAGTTTATGATTCTGTGATTCAGACTTGACTTGAGGGAAGTTAAGAACAACAGCAGCAGCAGATGCAGCAAAAGCACCTTTAATGCTATTAAGATTGTAATTGGTGGCCCTTTAGCGGTCAATGGAATGCAGTTCCCATCATCCCTCACTGTTGACTATGATATCCAGGATTAATGTGAATTACAGTTCAACAGTATCTGGAAATCTGTGTTACACCTTCCTCCACCTCCCTTATTTCTGATATTAAGATGATATCAAAAGGAATGTTTGAGATGAGAGGACATCCCCAGTGTGGGAAGCTAGCCATATCATATAAAGAAATCCAGCATGGGGGAAGCTTAAGAGCACATAACCAAGGATAGACTGATCAAGATCAGAATCTGCATAATCCTGTCACCGATAAGAGTGATGGTGAGTGATAGATCTTGTGTTTACAAGTGAATAAAAGTCCAACAGTACATCCCTCTGGGAGTGATATTTCTTTGCCCAAAGACATTTGCACTGATTGACTGACTGTTCACAACTTTTCTTCCCATTCTTCTCTCCTTGAAAATTCTCTCAACTCCTGAATCCTGCCCTGGGATAGGTTTTGCACATATAAATATGTCTGCCTAGGTACCAACAATTCGGTCTCACTTGAGGTCAGACAGGCATTTTGTCAGTATCTTGCTGGACTCCTCAACATTGCTGTCAAATTGCTGAGCCACGTTCTACATCACGTTGCCCCCCCAATTGGAGCTCCACATCTGGAATCAATACAGTATCATCCTCTGCAATCCCTTAAGTCACTGTCTGCTACCACCTTCTATGTCATTAGGTCTTGGATGTGTGTGTGAGAGAGTGTGTCTTTGTATGAATGGTGATTCTGTTTGGTTCATAAATATAATTTTGGAACTTCTACTCTGGAGTTCTGCTTCTCAGAACCAATATACATAGGCTTGAACCCTGCTTTGAGTTGCCCAAGCCCTTTTGGCTGCTTTCATTTGAACTAATAGAGTTCCCTTATTTAAATATTAATTGTGGGTGCTCTCCCAGGACCCTGCCATTTTGGGTAACATCTGCATATTGCCCAATATTTTGGAACACAATTTGGAAATAAATAATGAAGGAACAACCAATTACCTTAGAGGATCAAAAATGTGTGGCGTTAAAATCAGAAACCAGACTAGTCTTCCTAAGAAGATACCCATGTTAGTGGGACAGTGAATCTGCTCTTGGTTTTCATCTGAACTTTGAAAAAGTTATCTAAAAGCCCGTTGCAGATTGCTAGAAATAGTGCAAATTGAGTCCACGTTAACTGCCCTGACTCAGTGCTAGGGAATCATGGGAACTGTAGTTTCTTGTGGCACCAGAGCTCTCTGGCAGAGAAGGCTCAATGTCTCAGAAAAAAAATACAATTCCCATGATTCCCTAGCACTGAGCCAGAGCAGTTAAAATGGACTCAATTTGCACTATTTCTGGCAGTTTGCAAAGGCCCTTAGGTTCTGGTCTTATTTGGGGGATAGGGTTTGCCACCTTCATTGGTTCTTTTCAAGATCAGACTTAAACTCAGAGTGGATTTACCACTCCATTAAGATGATACACCACCATTCCAATTCAGGAAGAAATTGCAACAAAAAGAATGTAGAAAGCTTCACAACAAATAAACAGGCCAAAAAAATAAATAAAATGCTGTTCTGACAAAGCTATACGAGACATCTGCTCAAAAAGACAGACCTTTCATTTATAACAATGCAATTCTATTTAATGTTGTAACTTATGTGGAGAAGGAATGAAAATCAGAGGGAAAATAACTTTCTTACAAATAGGATAATAATGATAGCCATAATTCATGACTGGAAAGCTGAGACAGAGTCTAAACTCAGTCAGGTTAATGGATGAAAACAGGCTTGTTTTATATGCATTTTGAGAAAGTCTGACATAGTGAATTGGTGCATATCCTTCAGGATATTTCATATGGGGGGCAGTTGTGGGAGCCTAGTCACAGATGCAGGCGAAACGTCAGGAATACATTCTTCTAGAACACGGCCTCACAGCCCAAAAAACCCCACAAAAACCTATGGAAACCAACCGTGAAAGCCTTCAACTTCACAATACTGATTAATATTGTCATTTTATATTTCTTTTTCTCCTGTAATCTTCTTAACACCTTTTCCTGATGAAGAAGACAGTGGAGCTTCGAAAGCTTGCATCATGCATGTTATGCAATTTGGTTGGCCAAATAAAAGTATCACTGTGTTTTGGATTCTAGATGTTATTGTACTTTGTTATATGGCCAACACAGTGGCTTGGTAGTTAAGATGCCAGATCTGACAATCCGAAGATCGGAGGATTGGCAGTTCGAGGCCCAAGTGCTGCATCATGGCATGAGCTCCTGTCACTAGTCCCAGCCTCTGCCAACCTAGCAGTTCAAAAGCATGCAAATGCAAGTAGATAAATAAGTATCGCTTCAGTGAGAACATGCTGGCCACATGACCACTGGAGTTGTCTTCAGACAATGCTGGCTTGATTTTGGCGTAGATAAATAAGTATCACTTCGGTGAGAACATGCTGGCCACATGACCACTGGAGTTGTCTTCAGACAATGCTGGCTTGATTTTGGCAGACAGGTCACACTATTTGTACACCTAGTTCAGAACTGGCTACAGTTAGTAATGCAATATTTCCCACCTCTTGAGATGAGAGGAGATGTGTTGCATTCACTTTCATCACCACTGCTTGCCATCATTGCCCCCTCCATCACTCTTCTCTCACAGTCAGCAAGGAATTTATTTAGACTGTAAGTTTTATTAAACAGATTCTCTACACAGCGTAAAACTTGTAAAATTTAATAAAACTGTACAATACAAAAATCCATGCATTTGTTTAAATAATAAATTCTGCACAAAGAACCAAATGACCAATATGACAGGTAATATAAAGGAAGTGGAACCACAGAAACATAAGTTGAGGCAGATGTGACTTTGTGATTGGTCCTCTGATTTCCCCAATAGCATTCCCTGAGTTCATTTGAGGACAGGAGCCTAGTCTCTTTCCTCCCATCATCCAGCATTTTCCTTTAATGAAGCCATTTTTCTCTCAAATACTTCTTTGCTTTAGTGCACCTCATAAATACAGCTTCCATGCAAACTGTACCATATGAGTATCTCAGCTTCTTTTTCCAAATGGTGACATCCAGGAGCTGGTATCGCCAAATAACCAGGCAATTATCCGAGCAGGTAGGGGGGAAGGCAGATAGTACTATCTTGCTCTTCCCACTCAAGATGGTGCCTGGGGCAGATTGCCTCATCCACTAAGGGTGGCTATTCATGATATGTCAAAAAAGTGAAAACACATTGCCAAAAGCAAGAGGTCAAAGGAGGACAGAGGTTAGCATAAAATTTGGACATGCAGAATTTGCATAAACACAGACCTAGAAACAATGTCTGTAGTTTACAAAGAAATCTAAAATGTCTCACCATGTCTGCATTTTGCAGGGGTGGGCAAACTGTCCCCTTTAAGGGCCGAGGGACTTCAGCTCCCAGAATCCCAGACTATTGGCCAACATCCAAGAATATTGGCCAACATGGCTGAGTCTTCTGGGAGCTGAAGTCCCTCGGCCCTTAAAGGGGACAGTTTGCCTACCCCTGCTCTAAAGCATGCATACTCTGCAAATATTGTTCCTGTGATATAATGGCCAAGAACGTCGATCAATAGCATTTAGCAATAGAATTTCCATTTCTATACCACTTAATAGGGAATTTAACATTCTCTAAGCCAGGGGTAGGCAACCTTTCCCCTTTAAGGGCCGAGGGACTTCAGCTCCCAGAATCCCAGGAGCTATTGGCCAACATGGGACTATTGGCCAACATGGCGGAGGCTTCTGGGAGCTGAAGTCCCTCGGCCCTTAAAGGGGAAAGGTTGCCTACCCCTGTACGAAAGGATGGAAGCCTGAGTCAACCTTGGAACCCTGGGATCAAACTCACAAACCTGTGGCTGCAGTACCAGCATTTAACCACTGTGCCACCAGGGCTCCTTTGGATCAAGCAGATTAGCATGATACTCCACAACCACCGCTACTTCAACTACCACCACCACCACCCCTACTCTGGAAGATGCTAATACAATTATTTACTGGAGGAAGGAGCGGGAGGATAAAACACAGATGATGAAGAAATGGGTGATCATGGCTGCGGTGGAAAAGAAACATTGGTGTCCTCTTAAATGGATCATACCCTTATTTCTATTCGCTGCAGAGCCAAGACCAGACATTTTGTGATCATCTGGGTTGCTTCTTCTGTCCCCTCCCCTTACCATTTAACACCAGCAAAGTAGCCCCCAACCCCTGGGCTGGGCTTAATAGCTTCTGAGGAGGTTTTAGATGGGACACAAGGGGCTATAAAATAACTTTTTGTGTCCCATTCAAAAAGAACACATATGCTTATATAACTGAGAGTCACATGTGCATATGTCACTAAGAGGTTGCTGACCAATGTGCTTATGTATGTACTTTTTGTGTCCCTGCCAATGTTATTGGATGCAACATGCTGGACCACAACTTCTACCACCACTCCTGTTCACTGTCCCAGCTTTTTTTAAAATTAAAAAATCATAGGGTTGGAAGAGGCCACAAGGGCCAACCAGTCCAACCTCATGCCATTCAGGAACATACAATCAAAGCCATCCAACCTCTGTTTAAAAACCTCCAATGAAGGAGACTCCACCATACTCTGAGACAGTATTTCTATTGTCAAACAGTTCTATTGTTCTTCTTAATGTTTAGGTGGAATCTCTTTTCCTGTAGTTTGAATCCATTGCTTCAAAAAGCTTTCCCCATCCTCAATATAAGATCCCTTGAAATATTAAAATATGGCTGAAAGGTCATCCCAGGTTAAACATAGCCTGCTCCCTAAGCTGCTTCTCATAAGTAATGGTTTCCAGACTTTTCACCATCTGAACAAAGTAGAATAAAATGGTATTATTATTTCTCTCTATATAAACACTACACTTCACAGTGTTGACTCATGTTCAACTTGAGGTCTACTAAGACTCCTAGATCCCTTTCGCATGTAATGTTGTCAAGGCAGGTGTCGTGCATTCTATATCTGAGCCTTTCAATTTTTTTCTGCCTAAGTGTAGTACTTTATATCTATCCCTGCTGAAATTCATTTTTTTAGTTTTGGCCTAACTCTCTAATCTATTAAAGTCACCCTGTCCTCTGGCGTATTAGTTACTCCTTCCAATATGGAGTCATCTGCAAATTTGATAAGCATGTCATCTATTCTATCATCCAAGTCATTGACAAAGATGTTGAATAGGCCAGGATAGAACCCTGTGGCACCCCGCTAGTCACTTATCTCCAGGATGAAGAGGAGCCATTGCCAAACAAACTTTGGATTCAGTCTGTCAACCAGCTACAGATCCACCTAACAATAACATTGTCTAACATGCATTTTACTAGCTTTTTTGCAAGAAAAAGGTCTGAAATCAAGATACACTACATCCACAGCATTCCCCCCATCTACCAAGCTTGTAACTCTATCAAGTTAAGGCTCATGTCACCAAAATCTCACTGCCCAGAAGCTAGGTAGTATGGGAAGTATGGAAAGCTGCAAATCTTGCAGACATATAGAAAATAGTTTAGATTTTTTTTAAAGGATCCTAAGGTGTGCAGATTTGTCCTTCCCTGACCATTCAGTATTGGGTATGCTCTGTGGCCATGTAATGCTGAATGACTGTCAGGAAGGGGATACAATGACAAACTGTGGAGCAGTAGCAGCTGGTGCCTCCATGTCACTGGAGCTAAAATTTCACTCTGGGTTTTTATCCAAACCTTAAATAAGTTTACTGAAGTGCTGAACCTATTTTGGGGATGTGGTTCAGCATCGTGAACACCTCTGTTACATTCAGATAAAAACCCAGAGTGGATTTACTGCCTCACTTACATGGAAGTTACCAGTTGTTACTGTAACATGGAACATGGATGGAACCCTGAACATCAGCACTTCATCATGCTACAACACTGTGTAGTGCCTCTCTTATTTACCAAGCCAATGTTAATTTTCTGGTCCCTGTGTCTGGTAAAACAATCTCCCTGTTTTTGCTTCCTCATGATATTTTTGTTGTTAATGAGAGTTACTAGCATTGCTTTCCTTCAGGATTCAGCTCCTTCCCTCAATTTAAATAATCCCTGAGTGGGTGCATCTTGTATCTAATGCACATGTAAATAACTGCACATGGACGAGCATTAATGGATCCCAAATTTTACAAACTATGGATACTTTTTTGAGTGGGCGTCATGCCTATTTTGAAATATTGATGACACACTGAAGGACAATGATGGTTCCTGAGCATATTTTTAACATTGAAAGAACACTCCATTTCTGAGCATTTAAATCAGTGGAGGAGAGAGTGGTGCAAAGAAAATAATGCATTTGATATAGAAAAAGTGGCAGAGAGCCTTCAAAGTTTGCCCTTTTCAGAGGAAAAGGAATACTGCCAAGATATGAGCTTGGCCATTGATCCATCCAGCTCAGTATTGTTTACACTGACTGGCAAGAGTTCTCCAGGGCTTTTTAAACAGGGGTCTTTCCCAGCACTATGTGAATATGCCAAAGATTGAATCTTCTTTGTGGAAAGCATGTGGTGTTTTACAGATCCATGGTCAGAACCTGGAAGTATTGCAACACAGGAAATAACATGACCGATAATTAGTTACTTTTGAGAATAACATGGATGTGACAAAATTTCTTTTGTAAAACAATGCAATGCCTAGTAATGTTATTTTTCTTTAAAAATTTAACAGCTAATGTTTACTTAATGTTCCAAAAATGATGCTTTTGGATGTCATGGTGGAGGGCTGGGGATCATTTTGGGCAACTTTTGTATTTTAATTGTATTTTATAGAAATATAAAATAATGTTTAAAAAATAACTTCAAAGTAATGTTAAAAATTCAAAATCCACAAGCAAATTTTTTTTTGCTCAGCTACAATTATAGAAAAATGAGCATACTTTCAAATTCTTCAAAACTCTCCATTAGGTTAGATGATTTTTAAAAACTGGCTGGAGGTGGGGAAAAGAGAAGCATGTCATTAAAAGTAACATTATATGACTGCATTAGCAAGACTTTATTTTTGGTAAGAATATGCAATGAACAGATAAACAAGTTATTTTTAAAGTAACAATTAACACATTGTTTTTACAAATAATAACCCAAGATTTAACTGTGGTCCTTCACTAGTGCTGATATTTTTAACTGTGAACGGGATTGCTCTTTTTGACAATTCCACAAGAAAGCACCTAAACTCTTTATACTTCATATCGGGACATTAAGCATCCCTCAAGGCTAGGATACCAGATATAAATATCAGACCCCACTCTGGCCTCCTGTATGCACAGAGCCTATTCCATTTGCTGTGTCACTCTCATATGGTATCTGAACTAATTCCCAACTTCTGTGGATTCCTCTTCAGGACTGGTAAATATTACCCTCTCTACAACACTAAGTTTCCACTAGCCAAGTGTTATACCTCTGTTTTGGCTAGCTCTGAATATTGTATCTGTTTGAATTAGTCTCATGTGTTTGGTTGTACTTTTGCATATTTCCTAATAAAACCTTATTTTATTCCTTAAACCTGGAGTCCTCCTACAGTTAGAACTGATATAAATAGGTGAAAATGATCCTCCAGTTACCCAACCTCTTGTAAGTGTCCTTTGAGCTAAACAATTGCCCAAACATTTAAGGAGATGCTGACACAGTTGGTGGGCACCTTTTTGAGAAACACTTAGGAAAAGTTACTTTTTGAATGGCAGCTTCCCCAATCTCCTCAGCAATCAGGAGTAGCACTCTGGGATTCTAGGGTTCAAATTTCTGTTCAACAGCCTTAGAGACAGGTAAAGCCCCTCTGAATAAATCTTGCCAAGAAAACCCCACAATAGGCTTGTCTTAGGCTGCCACAAGTTGGAAACAATTTGAACAATAACAAGCCATTTGCATTGGGGGAACTCTTCCCTGTGTTCCAGTAAAATCTTTCCTCCCAATGCAAATAGTAAGTATAGCATACTATCAATCCAGGTTAGGGTTGCAGGGAGAGGAAACACAACTATCATCAAGAAGGCTACCAAGTCAGCTCAAAGTCTTGCTTTGATGTTGTTTTTGGTGTTGTTAGTTAAGATGATCTGGAGGGATATCAGTGTAGGCAGAGGCCACTTCTCTCTTTGGTCATGTGGACACTGGGAGACGAAGAGTTATAAAATTCAGGCAATAAAATTACAACTTCATTAGCAACAGAAAAAGTAAGATCCAGGCTGTTTCTATGTGAGGTTACCAACTCCAACAGAAACTCAAAAGAAACTCAACAGAAGAACTGAATTTCTAGCAACATTTTTCTATAACTTAGGTCCAAAATGCATAAGCCAAAAGAAGCGACTTCCAAATGCTTGGGGCCATGACGTTTACATGATGCATGCCTCCAAGGCAGCTGGAAGTTGCTTCAAGGCCACCAAAGATGGCACAAAGCCACCGCAAAAAGGAGCCGATTAAATCTAGGCAGGGCTGTGCAATCACTGCAGTCCCACATCTGGCCACTCCTGGCAGACTGTCTGCTTCACCTCTTAGCTAACAGAGTGCACTGGGAGCTATCTGTGGTCCTGATTATAATTCTTGGAAACCTACATCTACTATGCTATGACCTGTTTTGCCACTAGCTCAGCTCCACCCTACCTAGCTCAGAGACAGATGAAGGGCTCTCTTTCCATTCCATCTGCCATTGCCCTGGCCTCAGAGGGACAGAGAAGAAGAGACAGTTTCTGCTGGACTTAATTCCCTCCCCCACTACCATACCTATTCATAGAATTATAGAATCATAGAGTTGGAAGAGACCACAAGGGCCATCCAGTCCAACCCCATTCTGCCATGCAGGAACTCAAAATCAAAGCATCCCCAACAGATGGCCATCTAGCCTCTGTCTAAGAGCAGGGAACTGTCTAATTAACAATTTGTAGACTGCTCTGAGAGCATTTCAGACCAGTGGAGTATAAATAAAACAAATAAATAAATACCTTGATTTTCCTGAAAATTCATCTGACCTGCTTGACTGAACGGACCTTATTTTAATTTTATCTCCTTGACTCAGCTTTCCCTACAGATCCAAGGCTTGGTGAAACAGGGTAACATTTTTGTTTTATTTCATTATCTGTATAATTGTTTTAATTTGCTGAAAATGATGATTGTTTAAACTTTATAACTAAGGAATATCTTTATTAGCTGTACTCCTGCCTGGCTACCAAAAGATAGCCCTTTTCTAGGGGTTTTCAATAGGACATTTCCTTACTGTAAGCAGCTGAGTCTGTAGGGCATTTTAGGTAAAACCCTTGCTCATTTGGTAGCTGCTGGTGCAAGTGGGTGGATCAAATTAAAACGTCACCTTTGCCAAATTACTCACATGTGACACATAAAGAATAAGCAATGAAACATGCACCATAATTAACTTTTAAAACAAAACAAAAAACCTCACTCTGATCAGGTGCACTCAGAGTAGAAGAAAACAAAATATCAAGTTACTCATTAAGGAATCACAAAATTATTCAATTTTATTATTTATAAAAGGTATGCAGAGGATTTGAATAGACCTGTAATTATGGCAGACTTTGTGGGTTTTATTGTCTTCCTCCTACTAAAGGTACACATAGAAAGAAGGATGAAGACACCTGTGGGAAAGGGTCACTTCTCACTGCATTATAGATTATTTTAGATTGCCTTGATATATGTTTATTGTAAAGTTTTAAAACTATTTTATCTGTGAACCACCTTGGGTCTCTTTCCAGGAAAAAGGCAGTGTATAAAATAAATAAATAAATAAATAAATAAATAAATAAATAAATAATAGAGCTAACTTGTTTGCATGCTGTAGTGGTTTGAGTGTTGGACTAGAACTCTTGAGACACAAGGGTTTGAATCCCTGCTCAGCTATAGAAACCCACTAGGTCACCTTGGGCAAGTCACATCCGCTTTGCACAAGGGTGGCTAAGGGAAAAACATACATAAGGTATGAAGGGACATTGATATGGTAATTCAATAAATCAGGCATCAATGAGGAGAGAGTCAAAGGAAGCTTTAAAGCAGGAATAAAATATTCATTCATTCATTCATTCATTCATTCAGTGTCCCACCTTTCTCGTGACATGAGACCCACAACAATTTACAACAAGATTCAAATAAGATAAAACTAAAAACTTGATGATAAAAAGTTGAAACACACTTGAACATGTTATCATTTTAAAACACCATTGATTTTTTTTTAAAAAAATGGGTTAAATAATTAAAACACATACACAAAAATTACAGCACACCCCGCCACATAAAAGACCTTTGTATATAGCCAATTAATTGTCAAATTCTTGTTTATATGAACAGATATGTACTTGCCAATGAAAGATGAGCAGAGCAGTGAGTTCCATTTCATGAAGCAGCCATTGAAAAGGTCTTCTCACATATCCTTCCCACACTAGCTTGTGATGGTAATGGGACCAAGAAAAAGCTCTTCTGTGGAACTGCAAATGTCTTGGACCTCAGCTTCCAGAAGTTCCAGACAATGTAGCTAATGGGAAAAGAATTTGTAGTCAAAGACATCTAGGAAACCAAAGGTTCCTCATCCTTGCTTGAAAAAAGTAAGCTTTCGAGGTTTAAAGAACTCACCCTCATGCCATATGCTAGGGAATGGAATCCTCCATCTCAGGGTGCAGTGAATAATCCTGATATTTTTTCAGGATTTGCAATTTAGAGGGATCAGGCAAGCCATTGTGGGGTGAGAAATTATATAATAGTCCTTGATAATAATTATAAAAAAATGTTGCCTAAAAAATAAAACTGGCTACACTACCGCTTTCTTCTCTTTTAATGGAGGAGGAATTCTGAGATAATGTCACAGCAAGCCAGGCGAGGCTGGTCCTGGCTTCTTTCCTGGGGAGGCGGGTATCTTTCTATTCTAGTGATGAAGACCCATGGATGGGAAGCATATTTCCATGAGAACATGGTAAGACTTCAATGGCTTTCTGTGGGAACTTGCTGTTCTCTACTTGGTGATGCTCTACTTGGTGTTCTGTCTCTTTTTACATGTGAGCATGACATTCCATCAGTGACACAATGAGATCAACAGTTAGATCTCTCTGTGTCTCTCTCTCTCTGTTTATGTGTCTAAGAATCCTGATTGGCCATAAGGACACCTTTTTTTGTCTTTGACTTTGGGATACAATTTCTACTGATTCAACTGATGAGCTGTTTTATCAATAGTCACAATGTGCAAGTAGCAGAGACATCTTTGGGGATGCAACTAGATAAGCCCAGGTGGTCCTCCCTGCCTGTTATTACTTGAAAGAAAGCCTCCAAGAGTGGATGGCAGCTCTGGAACCATTAAAGCTTGGGCACATTCAATGCCACCCTGTGCAGATGAGCACCTCTCAACTCACCTGCTGGTGGTCCGATTGTGAAGGGCATGGATCAACAAGTCAGTTGACTTGGCATACCAATTTTAGGAGGTTATTCTGAACCAGAAGTTGAAAATCTACAACTTCCAGAATCTCACAGCCCCTGTGGCCGATGGCCATGGAGCTTATGGGATCCTGGGAGCTGTAGTTCTCAAAAAGTTACATTTCCAAGTTCTTATCCCTTCTGCCTTTGCCATTTCTTGCTTTCTCCTTCTATTCAGTGGTCCAGATGGCGTTCAGTAGGAGATGGGCAAAGGAGCAGATATTGTACAGCTGGTGTCTTCTGTGGCCAGTTTCTTGATTCCCCTCTGGGTTTTATTGCAGACTGAAGAAACTAGCCAAAATACTGAACCTATTTTGGGGAGAGGGTTCACCATTCAAGTAGATTCACTGTACACTTGTAGTGGGGACCACTGACCACTTCTGGAATATGCAATGGTGAGAATGGTCAAGGGGGGAAGCACCAAAGCCACCTTGGTCAGCAGTTCCTCCAAATCTGAGTCAACCCCAATGGGTATGAGTTCTTGTTCAAAAACGTAACATCTCCATGCTCTGATCCCTACTGCCTTTTCAGTCTGAGGGGGATACCCACCCTTTGCCTTAAATGTCATGCTCGCCAAAAGATCCTATTTCCTTAGGTAATAGGAATTCAGCCCAGGCAGAGTCACATATTTTCATTCTGATGGGGAAAGCAAAAGCCTGAAGGATAAATGAATGGAGGCAAAGAGCAATAGGACATGTGTACTCATTTGAAAATGGAAGTATCTTTTGCTCTGGCTTTGATTTATAGCTGCTTGTCCATTAAAGTGACAATATTGGCTGAGCCAATTCCTGTTTTCTGCGCATGAAGAATCCCCCCCAGTTATTACTGTTGCCATCACTCCATTCTTTTTGATTTTTTTGCTGAATATCTGACAAGTGTAAAACAAAACAATGTATGTGTGTGTGTGTGTGTGTGTGTGTGTGTGTGTGTGTGTGTGTGTGTACCTAAGGGTACACACATCCTGAGGGCAGCTAGTTATGATAAATATCTTGCCAGTCTGTTTCATTATTTAAACAGCATGCTGTGATTTTTACCCAGAGGGAGTAGGCGAAATACGTTTCAGCTGCCTCATTTACTTATTTTTATTTATTAAAATATTTCTATCCTGTCCTGTATCAGGGTGCCATACAAGTAAAATCAATACTTACAGGTTAAAGGAATAAAAATAATTTAAACAAATGAAAAAAACATATGAAACATATTGATAATGTCAAACAGATTTAAAAGATTAAAATAGTTGAAAACCATATACGCAATATTTGAAGTAAGTCAGTGAAGCCCAAAGGCTTTAATAAATGGCCATGTTTTTACTTGGCGCCTAAATGAAATCAGTATTGACACAAGTCAGACCTCCAAGGGGAGGACATTCTGCAAATGGAGTGCCACAGCTGAGAAGACTCTCTCCCAAGTCCTCATATAATGTATTAACCTCATTGGAGGGACACAATGAAACATGTAATATGCATAATTGTTTTTTTAGTGGTATTTATGTCCAGTCTTTCCTCCAAAGAATTCAAGATGACGTTCATATCTCTTCCTCCACAACAGCCCTGTGAGGCAGCTCATGCCTAAGGACATTTGGTAGGTTTCATGGCTCACTGGGGACTTGACCATAGATCTTCTAAGTCCTGGTCCAATGCTCTAACCACCACACTTGCTCTCAAAGCTTGGAGACAACCTGTTTCCCTTATTAAAACCCTACTTATGATATGGATCAGAATCAGAAAGGCTTCATAGTGTTATACTCACACCATGTCTTTTCCAGGCAAGCAAATTCCAAGGGTGCAACACTTATCCTGGAATTGATTTCCTCTTGAAACTGATTATTGGAGGACCATTTGTGCTCTGTAATATTGTATTCTTTCCAAAAATGCAGGTTGGGTGTCAGGATGGGTTCAGCTTTAACACCTAAACAGAGAGTCAAAATCCATTGCTGCAGCTCCCCCCAATTCTGATGCTTTCTAGATATTTTGACCCACCATCCCTAGCTAGGAACCATTGCACAAGCAGATTTGCATTTTTTGGGTGGTGTATAACTATTTGTCAGTGCCTTAAAACACCACCAAATTCACTGGGATTTATAATTTATAATATATAAATTATAATCATCATGATCATGTATGAGCTTGAGTTACATGTATGTATGTTGCCAAGATGGTTCCAGTCTTTATATTTTCTCCCCACACCATCCCCGAAACTGGTACCCTGAACAAGTATGTTTGTTCCCAGGTCTGATATTTCTGAATGTTTATGTTGTTAATTATAACACCCATTCCTGTTGTTACCAACTGCTCTTTATGTGTGTTTCTTTTCCTGATAAAGCTGAGTTTGTAATAGAATGGTGTGAATCATGCTTTTCATAATGTGCAGGTATATTATCCAAAGAGCTATAACTCCAAGAAACACCTCTTTTCTTTCAGTGACTAAATGAACGCTAGCTGTGTTTATCTGAAAATCACTATGCAAAGGGATCCTGTAGCATGTTTGAGACTAACTGAAAGAGAGAAGTTGGTAGCATGAGCTTTCATAGGCTTAGGTCTACTTCCTCAGATGCATTCCAAGAGCTGAATTAATAATAATAATAATAATAATAATAATAATAATAATAATAATAATATATTTATATTTCCCGCCTCTCCCTATGGATCGAGGTGGGATTACACAATAAAATGAATCCAATATGCAAATACAAACAATAAAATAGTAAAATCAAACAACAATAACAAATTATAAGAGCATAAACTATAATAGATTAAAATAAATAAAAATAGAATAAAATAAAATAAAATAGTCAATCGTCATCAGAATCTAAAAATCTAGATAAGATCAGATGGATAGGCCCACCAGAAGAGCTCCGTCTTAAGTGCCCTCTTAAAGGCATCTAGCGTAGTAATAAGACAA
>CM034712.1:11122044-11133567 GCA_020142125.1 Phrynosoma platyrhinos | reverse complement strand
CCCGAAACAATGGATGCAAGCTGCAAGAAAAGAGATTCCACCTCAACTCAGGAAAAACTTCTGACAGTAAGGGATGTTTGGCAGTGGAACACACTCCCTCGGAGGGTAGTGGAGTCTCCTTCGTTGGAGGTCTTTAAGCAGAGGCTGGATGGCCATCTGTCAGGGATGCTTTGATTGGGAGTCCTGCATGGCAGAAGGGGGTTGGACTGGATGGCCCTTGTGGTCTCTTCCAACACTATGATTCTATGATTCTAAATCATGAAAAACTATGAATTACTCTTAAAGAAATAAGTGTACCATTATGTTTGATTGTCCTGATTTGTAACTTCTACTCAGGATAGGAAGTTATTGTTAGAACAGAATATGGAGAAATGGAATGGTTTCCAATTGGAAAGGGAGTCAGACAAGCTTTCATCCTATCAGCCTATGTTCAGTTTGTATGCAGAAAACATATGCTGAGCAGGTTTAAACTCAAAGGAAGGAAGAGGGAAGATGGGAGGGAAGAATATAAAATCTAAGATATCTATGCAGATAATACCATACTACTAGCAGAAAACAACAAAGACTTTAAACGATTACTGAAGAAAGTCAAAAAGAAAAGTGCTAAGGCAGGCTTAATTTTGAACATTAAAAAAACACAAAAATAATGGCCATGAAAGGTTTGTATATATGGTAGCTAGATGACAAGGAAATTGAAATAAAGATTTCCCATACTTGGATCAATAATTGGAGAGAACAGAGATTGCAGTCCAAAAATCAGAAGACTGGCAGTAAGAAACTAGGACTGCAAGGGAGCTATGAAAGAATGGGACAAGATCCTAAAGTGCAAAAATATAAAATCCAACAATGAAATTAGGATCGTCCAAGCCACTGGATTCCCCATCACCATATATGGAGGCAAGAGCTTAACAGTTAAGAAAGCTGATAGGAAAAAAAACTCATTTGAGAGAATGTGGTGCTGGAGAAGAGTGCTGAGGATACCGTGGGTGGCCAAGAGGACAAACAAATGGGTCCTAGAACAAATCAAACCTGAACTCTCCCTGGAAGCCAAGATGACTAAACTGAGGCTGTCATTGGACATATCACATGAGAAAGCATGACTCACTAATATATATATAATTAGTAATATATATTTGCTAGGAAAGGTAGTGGACAGTAGAAGAAGAGGAAGACTTCACGCTAGATGGACAGATTCAAGGTGGAAGCTACAGCCCTGGGACTGCAGGACCTGAGCAGAGTGTCTGAGGACAGGGAGCCTTGGAGTTCTCTTATTGATGCCATGAGTCAAAGTCAACTCAAATATGAAGAACAGCAACAACAGGAATATGTAGCTACTTTAAATAATTTTTTAAAAGTTCAAGTTGCCAGCGCCAGATGAACTGTATCTGAAGATTCTAAAGGCAATGTAGGGCAGAATTCTGTTGGTGACATACACATACATGCACAGTCTGGGGTAACATGCATGTTTGTAAAATATTGCACAATCCAGCTCTCCTTGCGCAATGCCTCTCTGTTTTGCCCCATGAACCTGCTTCAGTAAGTAGATATTCTATCTATCAGTTATTTAGTGGACAGGGGAAGGCATGGGATGTCTGGGCAATATCTGGCAGCCATATACTAATATGATTTAGAAATGGGGACAGCTGATGCTGCTTTCTGTCAGCTGCAGACGTGTGATCTCATTGGCCTTCCACTTGAGCAGAAGTGATAGCCCAGGACAATGTGTAGACATGTCGGCGTCTCTCTATAATATTTCAAAATTCTTGGAGAACAGGTCCCTGCAGACTGTGATTAGTAATAGCCAGCATTATGATGTCTCAAAAACAAATCATGTTGGTCTAATCTTATCATTATTTTTGGTAAAGTTACAGCTTAATAGATCAGGTGCATTTTGTAGATGTAGTATATCTTGATTTCATTATGTTTTTTGGTGAGGTCCCATGTGATATTGTTTCAGGTGAGCTGATAGAATATAGGTAAAAGAGTAGTTACATAGAGATTGATCGACCAAATCCCCCAAAAATTCATCAATGGTTTCTCATCCTTCCAGAGATATGACAAGCGGGGTGTCACAGGGTCCTGAGCTTTAAATTGTTAACTGTCTTCATATGTGACTCAGTTGAAGAAACAGAAGGAATGCTTAACACATCTACAGATGACAACAAACTAGCAGTGGTAGCTAGTATCTCCAAGGACAGAATCAGTACTCAAAATGACCTTCAGAAAACTGAGCTAAGATGAATTTCAGAAGAGATACTTCAAACACTTGACAGCACTCAGTGTACAGTGTGGTATAGCAACCAATGCAATTTTAGGTTGCATCAGCTGAAGTGCAGCATTCAGATCAAAGGAATCAATAGTATCAATCTATTCTATTTTGGTGAGACCTTGACTTGTATCCAGTCTAAGAAAGTTATCAAGAAGTTGGAATGTGTTGAGAGGGGAGTAACCAAGATGATGAAAAATCTGGCAAGCAAACACTGAAAAATGATTGAGAGAACTGGGAATCATTCTCCTGGAGAAGAGAATATTTAAATATCTGAAGGGCTGTCACATGGAAGATAGACCAATATTGTTTCCGGAGTAGGATCCTAACCAATGGCTTCAAATTATAAGAAAGGAAAATCTAACATGGAGGAAGAACTTCCTGACAGTAAGGACTGTTTAACTGTGCAATAGACTGTTTCAGAAAGGATTGGAATTCCCTTCATGGAGGGATTTTAAACATAGATTGGATTAATATGTGGCAGTACTGGCAGGGGATTGGACTAGAGTACCCTTGGGACACATCATGAGAAGGTATGAATCACTGGAAAAGACAATAATGTTAGGAGAGGTGGAGGCAAGTAGAAAGAGAAGAAGGCCACATGCTAGATGGATGGACTTTATTAAAGAGACCATGAATATGAGTTTGCAGGAGCTGGGCAGAGCAGTAGAGAATGGGGGGGCTGGAGATGGCTCATCCATAGGGTGCATGGAATAGCTCTATGGAATGTTAATCTGGAATAGAATAATTTAGTGTCACTGAAGAAGACATTTGTGTCAAAACAGCCACACAAATATTCTGGAGGTAGCCATCTGATATCACCTACAAAAATATCTAGCATATTTATGCCATTATTGCTTCACGGACTACCAGTGACAGAAATACTTTAAATTCATGCTTCCATGGTTTCTATCACGTTCGGCATGCTACCACCCTGAATTGTGAAAAATTAACTCACCAAAATCTTCAACATATGGATTCATTGAAAAACTGTCTCAGCAAATTTTCTGCAAGCTGAGGATAAGTCACCTGGACATTTTGGTTATTATTATCCATCTGGACTTAATAGCTGAATTATCCCCTGCAGTTCTGTTTATTTTTGTTTATTTTTGTATGTTTGTTGTCAGGACTTTTCATTTGTTGTTTCATTTATTGTTGTATCTATTAGTGATCATATACACATATATATTTAATAAGATATGTCACAGTTGTTTGGTATTTATTTGTAGTGGTACTTAGTTATTTATAGTATACCTATTAGTTTGGTTTTTATCTTTTTTTTCTCCCATTGTATCAGTTGCAGTGATAAGCCTCCTGTTTTGTTTGGTTCATCCATAGGGTCGCCATGGGTCGAGACCGACGCAAAGGAAGTTAACAACAAACCCTTGGGATCCTCTCTGATTCTAAAATTTGTTACAGTCCCATGATTCTATGAGTACTGGTCCATCTCTCCAGGCATAATGTTTCCCATCATTTGTTTCCAGAGGACTGGGGAACCCCACCCCATTATATGGTCCCTGCAGTTCCCATACTGCCACCAATTTTCATTGGCTCAGTAGCTGGAAAGAAAACCTCTTTTGCAGTTTTAGTAGTAGTAGTAGTAATAGTAGGAAATTTCAGTCTTTGGATCTTCTGATAAGAACAGCCGTTTTTAAAAACAAATTGCAATTTGTTTCTTGAAACATCCCAATTTTCCTGAAATATTTTTTTTCTCTACAGTGGGGGCATGGATAGTTGTCCAGCCTAGTTTTAATTGGAGATATGGACAGAACCTGTGGTCTGTGTGTTCTTCTGATTTAAAATCCTGTCTTAGCTTAGCAAAAGGGGGGTGAAATGTGGTCAGAGTTGGAACTCATGACATTAGACTGTCATGACAACTCATTTTTCAAAGGGATCGCAACACAGTTCTCTCACTCTGTTACACCTGAATTACAAGTCCCCTGTTAGGGATAGTCTTAGAAATAAATTCCCAGTTCCTTCCCAGCATATTTCAGCAATACTGGAGCAGAGAAATTGCTAGAATTAAGGATCAGTCCCCATTATTATTTCACATAATAAGAGATTGAGTTGTTGTTGTTGTTGTTGTTGTTGTTGTTGGATTTATTGCTTCATCTTCAAACCATTTCCGAATCATAACTTACATGTAAGCTTTGACAAGTAGCCAGAGAGGCACTAAATTCTTAAACAGAGACTTCTGCTTATGCATTGTAAATTGTAAGTCATCACCACTGGCTTGTTTAGAAAATTGAGTCTTGGGAGAATTCTCATTGTTTCCAAAGATCCTCTGGGATCTCAAAAGCAATGGAGGTTCAGGTCTGGTTAATATTTGGAAGAAAGAATTCCAGGTGCTGCTGGCAATGTTAAGAGAAAGACAATGGCAAACCAATTGAGCATTCATTGCCTAAGAAAACTTTATGAAATTCATTGAGTTGCCATTAATTGACTGGAGATTTGAAAGTACATATTTTAATTTATGAGAACTAGTATGATGCAGCAGAACTTATAGGGAAGCTTGCCCCTTTTTGTGTTCAAGAATGGAGGCCTTAGTGAATTGAATTGAAGTCTACTGAACTAAGGGGGGATGCAGACCAGGGCATCGGGGACGCCCTGGTCCGGAGCGCCACAGGACCGCAGCCTCCGCACCGCGGCGCTCCTGCGGCGTCCCTGAAAGGAGCGCCAATTTGTTTTAGAAGACAGGGAAGGTGCACCCTAAACGCGTAGGGTGCACTTTCCCTGTCTTTTCCGCCGCAGCGCGTGCGGTCGCTGCGGCGGGAGGTTGCCCTCAGAGCGCCGGCCGTGCGGACGGCCGGCAGCTCCGAGGGCAACCTCGGGAGGAGGAAGGGGTGCCGTTCATGTGGCTGCCCCTCCTCTTCCAGGGCTCGAAGACGACCCTATTAGTCATCTGCTGAGGCCCTAAGACAGTGGGAGACCAGATTTCGAATCCCCACTCAGCCATAGAAATCCATTGGGTGTGCTTGGACAAGTCACACTCTTTCAAGTCTCAGAGGCTGGAAATGGCAAATCTCTTCTGAATAGAGTTGAAGTTGATTTGAAGGATATAACAAGAAGAAGAACTATTCTTTTCATATCTTCCTTTACAGTGGGAGTTGCAAGAAGGTAGATTAGAATCTACCAACAGATACCTGGGGGATTTTCAGTAGTTGTTTATTCATTGCTTCATTCATTAAAAAATACATTAAGGGTGGGATACAATCATTTTAAAAACAAAACCCATACAACAACAAACAAACAATAAAACAGGCAATCCTAATATTGAAATGTTAAAATGATATAGAAATAAGTATTAAACATAAATATAAATATTTATAAATATTTTGGAGTATTTATAAATATAAAATAAATACAGTCGCCTCTCCTTTTTTGCAGGGGATCCATTCCAGACACACACACCCTGTGAAAACAAAATCAAAAATATTCAAGCCCCATTGGCTTGAATGGCCATGTGTTCCCATGGGCGCACATGCAATTTTGTCCCTAGTGCTTGCCGTCCACGAAAGTCTGAGGGACAAATGTATTAATATTAATTAATATTTAATAATTTAATTAATATTAAAAGCCTTCTGGATTAAACAGCTGCCTATTTTAGGAAATCGTTGCATGAGCCTTCATCTTGTCTCACACTTGCAGCAATTGCATTAATCCCCCCCCAAAAAAATACCAGTTTGGGAACTTTTGATCGTGCAGTTCTCTTCAATAGTGCGATGGGGCTTTTTGCTCCATCAAGGGTCCCTGTGCTATTTTCCTCATTCCTCTTAACCCTGCCTTTCTGCCGTCCCTGCTTCTCCCCCTTGTAGGCTCTTCCACACTCCTCCCTAAACCTGCATCCCTTCTTTATGTCCTACCCAGCATGCCTTTCATGTTTTTTTTTTGTTTTTATTTTTAAATCAGTACAGCTCCAGAGGTATGCTAATACAATTTTAAAAAGCAAAGAGAAAGGAAAAGAAAGGGGCAGAGAAAAAAGCCTGCCTGGGAATATACAGGAGAAGAGAAGACACTCTTTTGACTGCCCAATACTGGAACTGCCATGCAAAGAACATATCATACCTAAGAACTAATGGGAAGGCAGTGCTTTTGGAAGTTTATGGAAGGGTTTTCCCATCAATGACAAGAAACACTCTACCTACACTTGGAGGGCTAGGTAGTGATGAGATGGAGGTGGCACTGTATGATAGCTATCACCTAAGACGTTCATTTTTAATAACGCCTTTGGAAATTTTAATGGCAATTTAAAAGTTGAACGTGATCAAATCCTATGTCTAAAATGAGAAGTTTCAGGATTCAGTTCTCTCAATGCAAGAGTACTAAAAGAACTGGCAGAAGTAATCTCAAAACAATTGGCAATACTCTTTGAGAATTCCTGGAGAACAGGAGAAGTCCCAACAGACAGGAGGAGGGAAAATGTCATGCCCCTGTTCAAAAGGGCAAAAAGAGGACCCAAACAATTACTGCCCAGTTGATCTGACATCAATATCAGGAAATATACTAGAGCAGGTCATTAAACAGAAAGTCTGTAAGCATTTGGAAAAGAAAGCCATAATCATAAAAAGTCAACATGGGTTTCTCAAAAACAAGTCATGCCAGACTAATTTTACCTTTTTTTTTTTTTTTTTTTTTGATAAAACTACCAGTTTGGTAGATGAAGGGAATTTGGTAGAGATAGCATATCTTGATTTTAGTAAGGTCTTTGGCAAAGTCCCCCATGAGATTCTTGCAAACAAGCTAGTAAATGTGGGCTAAACAATGCAACTGTTAGGTGGATTTGTAATTGGTTGACTGGCCGAACCCAAAGGATGGTGACCAATGGATCCTCTTCATCCTGGGTTCTGTCCTGGACCCAGTGCTATTCAACATCTTTATCAATGAAGGAATAGAAAGCATACTTATGAAATTTGCAGATGATACCAGATTAGGTGCAGTAGTTAATACCCCAGAGGACAGGATCAAAATTAAAAATGACCTTAATAGATTAAAAAGCTAGGTCAAAGTTAACAAAATGAATTTCAACAGGGAGAAATGTAAGGTACTACACTTAGGCAGAAGAAATGAAATGCATAGATATAGGATGGGGGACACCTGCCTCGACAAGACTACATGGGAAAGGGATCTAGGAGTCCTAGTAGACCACAAATTAAACATGAGTCAACAATATGATGTGGCAGCTAAAAAAGCCAATGCAATTCTAGGCTGCATCAATAGAAGTATAGTGTGTAGATCAAGGGACGTAATAGTACCACTCTATTCTTTGGTCAGGCATCACCTGGAATACTGCGACCAATTCTGGGCACCACAATTCAAAAAAGATGCTGACACGCTGGAGCAAGTCCAGAGAAGGGTGACCAAAATGGTGAGGGGTCTGGAAACCATGCCCTATGAGGAGCGACTTAGGGGGGATGCAGACTAGCCTAAAGGGCCAGCCTGGGAGTGGAGTTGGGCCAGAGCAGCCACACACTGGCTGGCCCGACTCCACCCCGACGTCCTGATACCATCCACCTCAACATTAGGAAAAATTTCCTGACAGTAAGAGCTGTTCAACAGTGGAACACATTCCCTTGGAGAGTGGTGGAGTCTCCTTCTTTGGAGGTCTTTAAACAGAGGCTGGATGGCCACCTGTTTGGGGTGCTTTGATTGTGATTTCCTGCATGGCAGAGGGTCGGACTGGATGGCCCTTGGGGTCTTTTCCAATTTTATGATTCTATGATTCTATGATTCTATGATTCAGAGTGCTGGTCATGACCTATAAAGGCCTACACAGCTGAGATTCAAACTATCCAAAAGACTGTATTTCCTCTTAGGAACCTGCCAGCATTCTAAGAACCACAAGGAAAGGCTTTCTCTTGGTCCTGCTTCCCTTCTGCCAGAGACCAGGCTGGACTCTTCTTATTTTTCTGACAAATACTTTTTTTGTTTAAGCAGATTTTTAATGGGCAAACAGGGGAGCTTCTGATTGGAATGTGTGTTTTATCTATTTATTTAAAAAAAACTTTTGTATGTTTTTAAATGATTCTTTATATTTTTAATGTGTCAGGGTTTTTTTAAAAAAAGAAAGTGTTTTAAAAACATTTTTAGCAGTTAAAGTTTTTTGAGAGCCCCCCTTGGGCTCTGCTCTGGGAAAAAGGCAGCATAAAAATGAAATAAATAAATAAATGTTTGTGAAGTCGTAGGCTTTCACAGCCGGCATCCATAGTTTTTGTGGGTTTTTTTCGGGCTGTGTGGCCACTCCTTCAGAACATGGCCACACAGCCCGAAAAAACCCCACAAAAATAAATGTTTGTTCTTCATGTCAGACATTAAGCTGTTGGTGGACATTATGGGAAAGCCTCATTGAGTGTATAGGTTTAAGGGGGGCTACAGAAGTGCTTTATAGATTAAATGGGTCCCTTTACCATTCCACTGATCAATATACAGTACTCTTCATTAAAAAAAAATGTTTGCATCCAAGATGGCGAAGAAAGCTTGTTTTGTAGTAACCTTGTAAGTGCTCCATTGGTCCCAGTGTTTAAATTACAGAAGCAGAGAAAAAAGAGAATTCCTTTCTGAAATCCATAGTCTTTGCCACATGGTTCCCTCCACATTGTAGACAGATCATGTTCCATAGCTGCCTGAAAACAGTAGCTTGGAGGGCAATTATGGTGAGTGAACTGCTGCAAGTTTTGTATGTTGAAGGTCCCAGGACTCATCTCTAAAACCCTCTTAGAGCTGCTGTCAGTCAGCATCAATAAGACTTACCTCCAATGGCCTTACAAAGGAACACACTATGTTCCCATTACACAGAAAATATAATCGGGGGTAGTTGTTTTCCCTCTCCTGCTCCCCAATCGTTCTAGCAGGGCTTTGTCCTAATAAAGGCACCAGCCACAACCCCACGGGTCATAAGACGATACGCTTTTCTAAACATGTATATCTGAGGGTTGGGGTTGTTAACCAGAAATAAGGTTCAACAAGAAGCCAAGGCTCAGGCTGGTTGATCCCAGCCATCAGGTGAGAGGTTTTGTCTTTTTAATGATACCAATAGCAGCCGCAGCAGCAGCTGAACGCGCTGAGCTTCATCTGATTTTGGAAGAATGGAGGCTCAGCCTAGCTTAGCGATGGCTGCATCAATAGAAGTCTAGTGTCTAGATCAAGGGAAGTAATAGTGCCACTGTATTCTGCTTTGGTCAGGCCCCACCTGGAATACTGTGTCCAGTTCTGGGAACCACAATTCAAAAAGGATGTGGAGAAACTGGAGCATGTCCAGAGGAGGGCGAATAAAATGGTGAAGGGTCTGGAAACCATGCCCTACGAGGAATGACTTAGGAAACTGGGTATATTAACCTAGAGAAGAGACGGTTAAAAGGTGATATGATAGCCCTGTTTAAGTATTTGAAGGGATGTCATGTTGAGGATGGAGTAATTGTTTTCTGATGTTCCAGAGAACAGGACAAGAATTTAGATTCCCCCTCAACATTAAGAGGAACATCCTGATAGTAAGAGCTGTTTGACAGTGGAAAATTCTCCCTCAGAGTGTAGTGGAGTCTCCTTCTTTAGGGTTCTTTAAACAGAGGCTGGATGGCCATCTGTCAGGGGTGTTTTGATTGTGAGTTCCTGCATGGCAGAATAGGGTTGGACTGGATGGCCCTTGGGGTCTCTGCCAACTTTATGATTGTACAATTGATTGCCAGGGAATAGTAGGTTTCTTCCGATAGGGCTGAAACCTCAAAAAGCCACTGCTACTAGGCAGAGATAGTGATACTGGGGTAAGTCTGGGTGCCATCAATCAGGATGAAGCAGCTTCCTATGCAAAGTAATGGTAAAAGGTATTCCTCATTGACAAGGTTGTCAAGTCTGACCATAGGGGGTGGTGCTCATCTCCGTTACTGAGCCAAAGAGCCAGCGTTGTCAGAGACTACTCTCTGATCCTGCGGCCAGCATGATTGCGCAGAATGCTGTTTACCTTCCCACCAAAAGTGGTCCCTATTTATCTCCTTGCATTTGCATGCTTTCCAACTGCTAGGTTGGCAGAAGCTGGGACTAGTGATGGGCGCTCACCCCATCATGCAGCACCCGGGCCTCGAACTGCCAACCTGCCGATCTTGCAGTCAACAGAGTCAGCATTTTAACCTATGTACCATTAGTCAAAGTGAGGAAATTACCTCAAGAGCCATATGGGGGGGGGGGACGAACATCAATACAGTTACTCCTGGACAAATACCATCTTTCTTTCTTGGGGCCTTTGCAGACTGCTAGAAATAGTGCAAATTGAGTCCACTTTTAGGGTTAGGGAATCATGGGAACTGTATTTTATTGTGGCACCAGAGCTCTCTGACAGAGAAGGCTCAATGTCTCAGGGAAAAAAAAAACAATTCCCATGATTCCCTAGCACTAACCCTAACCCCAAAAGTGGACTCAATTTGCACTATTTCTGGCAATCTGCAAAGGCCCTTGGAGAACAGAGTTATGTCCATCATAAAGCTGTTCTTCCATCCATCCACCCCAAACTAACGTCTTACTTCAGGCATGGTGGCATTGGGTGGCCCTGTCCCATTGCCAATGCCAAAGTAAAATTCAGTTGGAAGTCCGGTTAATTTCTGAATGTGAAGTGGCATAAGGGGATGTCCTTTTGTCCTTCATGTCAGGTTCCGGTAATAGCAGCATGACCCTATTTGTTGTTGTGTGCATTCAAGTTGCTTCTGATCTGTAACAACCCTAAGGTGACTTTATCCTAGGGTTTTCTTGGTAAGATTTATAGTCAGAGTGGGGTTTGTCATGGCCTTCTTTCTAGTCTGAGAGACCGACTTGTTTCAGCTTACCCTACTGAACAGGGATTTGAACCTTGGTCTCATGGAATGAATCCTAGTCCCAAACTCTAATCGCTACACCACTGTCATACTGTTATCCTAGCTTTGTTGTATTGTATTAGCATTTTAATATATTTTAGTCATCATCATTGCAGTAGCAGTATTTTAATAGTAGCATTTTGGAGTTATAGTAGCAAAGTTTCAGCATTATTACTCATTGTTACCATGAAGCAGTACTTACACAGCAGAGTCTTATTACTTTGTAGCAATTGTTGTTGTAGGCAGCAGGTTAATAATATTTTAGAATATATTTAATATAATTATATATTTAATATTTTAATACTTAGTATATTGAGTGGTTGTAGATGGTTGTAATGTTGTAGTAGTAATTGTTGATGTAGTCATTGGAACAAAAGTTCCAGTATAATACCTTTCCCAGCATTATTGTCTTTTCCAATGAGT
>CM034712.1:11097454-11118617 GCA_020142125.1 Phrynosoma platyrhinos | reverse complement strand
ACTGGACTGGACTGGACCGCTCCCCCGGAGGCTCCTTACAGTCATCGCCTGGCTCCTTCTTTTCTCTGGACTGGACTGGACTGGACCGCTCCCCCGGAGGCTCCTCGCAGTCATCGCCGGCGCTCCTTCTTCTCCCAGGTCTGGTCTGCTCCGCTCCCTCGGAGGCTCCTGTGGGGCTGATGCTGGGATGCCGAGCCTCGGGCGCCGGAGGCTGACTCTGCCGCCCTCGCCGCTTCCCCCGAGCCTCAGCCAGCAGGGAAGGCAGATCGATGGAGCAGGACTCCGTCCACACGCACAACGCCTCCCGCCACAGCTGCGGCTTAGGCTACGGACCCGTCGTCTACTACACTTTCCTCCTCTGCCTCGGACTGCCAGGTAAAACAGCAGCAAGGACTGGATGGGCTGAGCCTCAGGGACACCCCTTTAGGCAGCATCCGCACTGGAGGGAGATAACCCGGTTTGGCACCGCTCTCACGCCCCTGGCTCGAGGCTAGGGGGTCCTGGGGAGTGTAGTTTGCTTGGCACCCCTTGAACTGCCCTAGTTCAAGAATATGGGATCCTGGGGAGTGTAGTTTGCTTGGCTCCCCTTGAACTGCTCTGGTTCAAGAATATGGGATCCTGGGGAGTGTAGTTTTCTTGGCACCCCTTGAACTGCCCTGGTTCATGGATATGGGATCCTGGGGAGTATAGTTTACTTGGCACCCCTTGAATTCCCCTGGTTCAAGGATATGGGACTCTGGGAAGTATAGTTTGCTTGGCATCCCCTGAACTTCTTTGGCTCAAGGCTATGGGATTCTGGGAAGTGTAGTTAGCTTGGTCCCACTTTAACTGCCCTGAATCAAGGCTATGGGATTCTGGGAATTGGACTTTGTTGTCTGGGAATTGTAGTTTACTTGGCACCCCTTTAACTGTCCTGGCAGTAAACTCACAACAAACTCTAATTCCCAGAATTCCATAGCCTTGAGCCAGGTAGAGTTAAACCAGTGCCAAACCAGGTTATTTCTCCAGTCTGGATGCAGCCTTAGTGAGCAGAGCTCTGGAGCCTCCGTGATCCTTGGGTTTTATCCAAGAATTGTGATTGTTGTTCATCTCATTCATTTTCAACTTCATTAAAATAATTTAATTGGGCTCCCTTGTCTCACCAGTTGGAAATGAGTGGAGTTTGGGAGCGTCGGTAGTACAGAATCTATCCTGGGCTGCATCCACACTGTATAAATAACCCATTTTCAGACTGCTTTAACTGCCTATGGCATTCTGGGAACTGGAGTTTTGTGAGAGGTTTAGCCTTCTCTGTCAGAGCCCTCTGATGCCACAAGAAACTTCAGTTTACCAGAATGCCATAGCCTTGAGGCAGAACAGTTTAAAGTGGTCTCAAACTGGGTTATTTCTACAGTGTGGATGCAGCCCTGCAGGACAGAATGACTGATGCTCCAAGACTTTATTCAGTTGACAATCCCTGGCAACTCTGGACCCAGCCATCCGTCCATCCAAACTTGCTTTAAGTTATTCTATGGGGTGGTTAGATTAATTCTGCCCCCTCCCAGGCTTACAGAGCGTGTCTACCCTCCTTACTCTTTAAGCACCTGGGCACAGAAGAGATTTACTGGAACAGCCCTCGGATTTGGAAGTATATATATATGAGATGAGACCCACAAAATTGAGAACAGGTTGGCAATGCTGCTCAGAGTCAGGCTGGCTTGAGGAGTCTATCCCATCTTCCAGGACAAGAGGTCTAGACCTTCCAAATGGGTTCTATGTACAGATCCTGTTAGGAGGCATAGGAACAACGTGATGCAGCAGCTAAAAAGGCCAATGCGATTCTAGGCTGCATCAATAGAAGTCTAGTGTCAAGATTAAGGGAAGTAATAGTGCCACTATATTCTGCTTTGGTCAGGCTCCACTTGGAATACTGTGTCCAGTTCTGGGCACCACAATTTTAAAAGGATGTTGAGAAACTGGAGCGTGTCCAGAGGAGGGTGACTAAAATGGTGAAGGGTCTGGAAACCATGAATCCCTATGAGGAACGACTTAGGGAACTGGGTATGTTTAGCCTGGAGAAGAGACAGTTAAGAGGGGATATGATAGCCCTGTTTAAGTATTTAAAGAATTGTCATATTGAGGAGGGAGCAAGCTTGTTTTCTGCTGCTCCAGAGAATAGGACCTGGTGCAATGGATGCAAGCTCCAGGAAAAGAGATTCCATCTAAACATTAGGAGGAACTTCCTGACAGTGAGAGCTGTTCAACAGTGGAACACATTTCCTTGGAGATTGTGGTGGAGTCTCTTTCTTTGGAGGTCTTTAAACAGAGGCTGGATGGCCATCTGTTGGGGATGCTTTGGTTGTGAGTTCCTGCATGGCAGAATGGGGTTGGACTGGATGGCCCTTGGGGTCTCTGCCAACTCTATGATTCTATGATTCTAACCTTAACCAGGATTGAATGGGCTGAGAGTGGAGATAAGATGGCACAGACATCTTAAGGATCAGAGGCAGGTCACAAACTCAAGAAAGTTGGAGTTGATGGAGTCTTCCTGGAAAGTCCTCCATCCAGAGTGCCCTGGATGGACTAGTCCAGAAGCCCAGGTGGTCCAACTTCCATTGGCTATCAGTGGCCACATAGGCAGCCTGCAAGGAGAGCCTGAAGGCAACAGAGGTCCCAAACACACTGCAGAAATAATCCAGTTTGAGACTACTTTAACTGCCCTGGCTCAGTGCTAGGGAATCCTGGGATTTGTAGTTTCTTGTGTGTTCTCTGACAGAGAATACTACATGTCTTACAAGAATTCCCAGAATTCGCTGGCATTGAGCCAGGACCGTTAAAGCGGTCTCAAACTGGATTATTTCTGCAGTGTGTTTGGGACCTCTTGTTAATCTTCCAACAAGTAGTGTTCAGCGCTAGACTGCCTCTGAACCTGGAGATTTTCTATAGATGCTATTCCCAAACTTTGGTCCTCCGGATGTTTTGGACTTCACCCTCCAGAATTCCTGACCGTTGAGCAAGCTGGTTGGGGCTTCTGGGAGTGGATGTCCCAAACACTTGGAGGAACAAAGTTTAGGAATCCTTACTCTATAGCCCACATTATGGCTGAGAAACTGGTGTTCTGTGATTTTGTCTAATCCATGTGTTGTGTGCCTTCAAGTCTTTTCTGATTGATGGCGACCCTGTCTTTTGGTTTTCTTAGTTCAGAGGAGGTTGGTCCTTGCCTTGCCTTAATTCCCCTCATCGACCTCAGCCTTCTGATTTAAAACAAAAAACAAACTTCTTTCAAGTGTCTCCCAACTCATGGCCATGATGAGAATCAAGAAAGTGCCTTGTAGCCCCTTGATGTTCAGAATCAAGCAAAGAGACACTGCCCTTGAACAGAGCCAAGAAATGAATGCCTTCAGAGGAAAGGGAACTGTCCTTGGTGCTGAAGCTGCATCCAACGCTGGAAAGCACTGCCTTCCCTATTGCCCATCAAAGTAGCTCCTGCCTTTCCTTCTCTCTCACTCTCTCTGGCTGCAAATACACTGGAGAAATACAGTCACCCAGTTTGACGCTGCTTTAACTGCCCTGATGCAAGGCTATGGAGTTCTGGGGATTGGAGTTTGTTGTGGGGCCCAGAGCAGAGCCCACACATTGTGGTTGTTTTATTGATCCTATTGCTTTATTGATCCGGTAGGATGCAGTGGCTCAAGTGGTGAAGACGCTGACTCTGTTGGTTGCAAGATGGGCAGGTTGGCAATTCGAAGCCCAAGTGCTGCATGATGGGTGACTTCCCATCACTTAGCCCCAGCTTCTGCCAACCTAGCAGTTCGAAAGGATGCAAATGCAAGGAGATAAATAGGGACCACTTCGGTGGGAAGGTAAACAGCATTCTGAGCAATCCTGCTGGCAATCACAGGATCCCAGAGTGGTCTCTGCCAACGCTGGCTCTTCGGCTTAGGAACGGAGAGGAGCACCGCGCCTATGGTCGGACAAGACTTGACAACCTTGTCAGAGGGAATACCCTTAGCTTTATGTTTAGGATCTGAAAATGTAGATGAAATCTAGGGAAGAAATGCAAAACAGCCTTGTGTTTCAACAGTCTTGCTTTGTTAAAGTGTGTGTATGCCATTAAAGTAATCCTTGAAAGAGCAAAGTTTTAAGAGAGCATAGCAGCTGAGGTCCAAAACACACTGAAGAAATAATCTAGTTTGAGACTGCTTTAACTGCTCTGGCCCAGTGCTAGGGAATCCTGGGAATTGTAGCACTCTGAAAAAAAAAAGACTAAATGTCTCACGATACTACAGTTCCCAGAATTCTCAAAGACTGAGCCAGGAAAGTTAAAGCGGTCTCAAACTGGATTATTTCTGCACCGGGTTTTGGACCCCAGTCTCCAAACTCAGTGGTGCCTAGAAGCTATAGCCTCTGAGAAAGCCAATCTCACCTGTTTCCTAGACCTTACAAAATCCTACTAATTTTTTACTTTGACTTCTATTATATACACCAATAGAAATTTTTATTTGAAACTGGGCATTGCACCTAGAGCAGCAACTAAAGATACTCTGTCCAATTTTGAGGCATTGACTATAATTTCCTAATGAAATTAGGAAATTCCTAAATTCCTAAATTACAAAATTCCTAAATTCCTAAATTACAAAATTCCTAAATTACAAATTACAAAATTACAAATACAGCGTTTTCACTTCTACCCATCTCTTCATTTGGAATTTGAATTTGAGACTTGGTACTGCAATCTGGATGACAACCAAAGAGAGTGTCAGCTTTTTCAAGCCTCTACCATGATGTCCTGAAAGATGATGGCTGCCACAGAAGGAATGATGGAAGGACAGACTTTCTTGTTTGCTACTCTAGATCTGTTCAAGTACTTTTAGATTGTGCATTTCCACAAAATATCTCAATCTGGCATAAATTATCTTTTGTCTCCCCACTTTCTGATCACAACGACTCTGTTTTAGGCTGTGAGTTTCTGAGCCGAGTTGGGACACAAAGTCAGATCTCAAAGGTCTCAGTTCAGAACCCTAAAACTACAATTCATTGGGGGGGGGGAAGGTATTGTACTGTAGGATGTGATCTAAGAAATAGCCTGCAGAAGGGGATGAAAGATTGGGAAACATACAGCCAAGAGACAGGAAAGGACTCATACTGATATTATCCAAGTGATGGGTTGCATCAGTCTGTGCACGCGCACATGCACGCACACATCCATCCATATGGCCGACTCAAGTTATTTTGGTGCCTGGGGCCAAAACGTTGGCTCATTCATTTCATTTCATTTCATTTCATTTCATTTCATTTCATTTCAAGGATTTATATCCCGCCTTTCTCCCACAATGGGATTCAAGGCGGGTTACCATAATTGAAAAAGACAGACTAATTGAAAAAGACAGGCGTAAAAAATGGTAATGACAAAAGTTAAAAAAAAAATAATTAAATATTATTCATATTAAAACATAAGTTAAAACGCATGTAGCTCAAACCAGTAAGCATTGTAAAAAGCATTTACAGGCTCACCCTGTTTCACACAGCAAAGCAAAGTCTACTAGCAGTTGAACAGTGACAGCTATGGGAACGTGTCCTCCACTATATCTGAGAGCAACAGGCTACAGATGTGCGACCCACACAGGTCCTTCCTTTGACAGAGAGGAGATGGTTGCATGAGGAGCTGAAGCTACTGTCTCCCAGCATCCACCTCCTGAGGCAATACCTTCACTGTACGTCATGGTTGGTGACAGCCCTATTCCCATATGCCACTAGAGCAATGGATTGAAACCGATCAGTCAGGCGTAGCAGCTAGATCAAGTCCTGAATATATAACAAGGAGACATAATTTTCTGCTCCTTTCAGAGGTAGGTGGTCACGTTCTTCACCAAAGACGTGTAGTTGTTCTATTCTCTCTCAGTTCTCTGGCTCTGTGGAGGACTGCCTTGTGTCAGGTGTTGTCAAATTGCATAGCTAAATTGCTTTTAGCATAGCGAAATCAAATTATGTCAAGAGTGTGATGCAGCAGCTAAAAAGGCCAGTGCGATTCTAGGCTGCATCAATAGGAGTATAGTGTCTCTAGATCAAAGGAAGTAATAGTGGCACTCGATTCTGCCTTGGTCAGGCCCCATCTGGAATACTGTGTCCAGTTCTGGGGACCACAATTCAAGAAGGTTGTTGACAAGCTGGAGCATGTCCAAAGGAGAGTGACCAAAATGGTGAAGAATCTGGAAACCATGCCTTATGAGGAGAGATGTAGGGAGCTGGGTATGTTTAGCCTGGAGAAGAGACAGTTAAGAGAGGACATGATAGCTCTGTTTAAGTATTTGTAGGGGTGTCATACTGAGGATGGAGCAAGCTTGTTTTCTGCTGATCTAGAGCAATGGGTTGAAACTATAGGAAAAGAGAATCCACCTAAATATTAGGACGAATTTCCTGATAGACCTGTTCAGCAGTGGAACACACTCCCTCAAAGTCTCCTTCTTTAGAAGTCTTTAAACAGAGGCTGGATGGCCATCTGTCGGGGATGCTTTGATTCTGAGTTCCTGCATGGCAGGGGGTTGGACTGGATGGCCCTTGTAGTCTCTTCCAACTCTATGATTCTATTATGTAATTCTATGTGATATTGAAGTAACCATTATTGTAATATGATAGCAAATATTTGGCCCATCATATGTTTTGAATTAAAACTTCCCAGAGTCCCAACCAGCATGAGATTGTGTGAGTCTTAGTCTAAACATCCAGAGGACCAAATGATCCTGTCTCCCATGTTGTAAAGTTGCTCATTTATCTTGATGAACAAAGTGATGAAACTTAGGTGTTGTTAGAGTATCCTTACAGTTGACCCTCACAGATTCAACCGTCCATGGCTTCCCCACAAAAATTCCAAAACACTAAGTTTGATTTTACCATTTTATATAAGGGACACCATTTTTCTGTGCCATTGTATATAATGAGTCTTGAGCATCCACGGATTTTGGTATCCATGGAGGTGTTCTGGAACCAAACTCCAGTAGATACTATGTACCCACTGCATTTGTCAAGATAAATATTCCCCCCCTCTCGCGCACACACACACACACACACACACAGGGGTGGTAGTTATTTGAACAGTGGACATACTTATATTTGCCTAATAAAATCACGACAAATCAATATTTGACCGCCTTCAGACATCTGGGACTACAATCCCCATCATTCCCAATAATCTTCCTCCCTTGCTGGGGATGGTGAAAGCTGTAGTGCAAAACATAAGGAAGTGGCTAAGGATGCCTACAGTATTAAATATGATCAAGTGAAGGGATTGAGGTTTTTGTTGTTAACTGCTCTTGGGTCACTCTCGACCCATGGCAACCTTATGGATGAGACATCTCCAAAAAACCCATTCCTCCCCTGCTCTGCTTAAATCCTGCAAACCCTTACCCATGACCTCCTTAATAGAGTCCTTCCACCTGATGGATGGACAGGATCTGATGGATCCTTCCTCTCTTCCTACTTCCCTCTACCTTTCCCAGCATTATTGTCTTTTCCAGTGAATCCTCCCTTCTCATGATGTGTCCAAAGTACAACAGTCTCAGTTTGGTCATCTTGGCTTCCAGGGAGGTTTCCAGCTTGATCTGCTCTAGTGTACTGGTCATCGGCCATAATAAAATTTCATTCATTCGATCAGCTCTAGGACCCCTTGGTTTGTCCTTTTGGCTGTCCTTGGGATCCTCAGCACTCTTCTCCAGCCCCACATTCTCTGAAAAGAGTTGATTTTCTTCCTATCATCTTTCTTAACTGTCCAGATCTCATATCCATACATTGATGTACGAACGTACAAGTCTGCCATTCCACTTGGAAGCTTGGATGTTGCAAACGTTGGCCCTTCATCTGCCAATTGCTCATCTTGGAAGGAGCCATAATGGATTTTGGGCTGCTGGCTAGTTAATCGTGGCAGAATTGTGGTGTCTGTGTGTATATGCCAGACTTCGAGGCCTCCTGTCCCATGTCTCTCCTTCCCTCATGGAATTCTATGCCAGGTATTCAAGTGACATTTTCCTGAAGAGAAACAGAAAAGGAGACTAGAGGTACACATTTGGCAGCATCAGTATGGCTAGAATCAAGAACATCTTTAAGTCCTTGAATTCTCTGTGTCTGAGGCAGGGGGACAGGGGGGAGAAATTGTTCCCCAAGAGAAAGTTTGGATCTGCCTGTCTTTTAGCGAAATAGACACAGAAGCTGCAGTGAAGCTTAGCTGAAACGGCTGAGTCCACCTTAAGAAACTGAGTCCGGGAGGTTAATCGAAAGCAGTCAGGTATGCTGCCTGTGTCTTCTTGAAAAGAGAAAGATGAAAGGAGCAAGATGAAGGGAACTGGCTGAAAAACACTCTTCCATTACAGTCATAAATATCAGATTAGAGATTTATTAGATATATTAGATACCAGCCCTTTGAATCCTAAGGATCAGTGGACTGACTGGGGCTTGAGCTTTTGTCCGCTAGTGTCAGATTTGTATGTGCCAAACTGTATGTGCTGCACATGTATGCAAATCTGCATCTTGTCCTTGGGACTGAAGGCCACTGTGTTGTACAGAATGTGCCCATGGTTGTATTTCCCTCTTGAGTGGCTGAGTTAATTTCATTAGGAGGAAGGGCACTGGCAGAAGGTGATGAAAGAAGCCCTGAAGAAGGGCTCCCCCAGGGCACTGCCAGAGCCTTCTTTGCATGCAACTAGTACCTTGGTTTGGCAATGTCATCTGAGGACACGATTTCCATTGCTGTGAAGAGCACCGATTGTACGTGTACAGTATGCTGAGTGCAAAATAAGTGTGTAGATCTGATTTTTGGTCTTGCTCTAAGAAGAGGACAGCGCAAGCCATTGAGTTAATGTCACAGACGCTTTCTGCAGTTGTGCTGGGGAAGAGAGGTCATTAATCTGGAGAGAGTGTGGCTTTTGAGTATGGCACTTCCGTGCCGTGCTCTCAGATGCTTGGCACAGCTTTGCCAATCTTTTCCTGTGGAGTTAATATAACCTACAGCATCTAGTATTTGTTGGTTACTCATCCAAATACAAACCAACTATGACCCTGCTTAGCTTCCAAGATCAGATGGGATCTGTTGTCTTTAGGGTATTCAGGCAACGTTAAAGACCTAGTATTTAACATTGCCACCATGGCACAGAAACCTCATCTGCTGTTCAAATAAAAGTTCTGAATCTAAACCAGATATCGAACAAGTTGGTTTTGGCCAGCTGCTGGCTTATGGAGAAGGAATTTCCCCCCCCCCCCAGTAATTTATCCTTCCTTTAAATCCTAGCCACCTCTACTCCAAAGAAAGTCCAATGAGTTCATTAACTTTTCCAAGCTCTTATTAACTAAATGCTTAACTAAGGGCCTTTGCAGACTGCCAGAAATAATGCAGCTTGAGGTCACTTTAACTGTCCTTGCTCAGTGCTGAGGAATCATGGGAATTGTATTTTTTTCTGGGACATTGAGCCTTTTCTGTCAGAGAGCTCTGGTGCCACAATAAACTATAGTTCCCATGATTCCTTAGCACTGATCCAGGACAGTTAAAGTGGCCTCAAGCTGCATTATTTCTGGCAGTCTGTAAAGGCCCTAAGTAACTTTACCTGGTCCAACTCTTAACTCTTTTAATATTGTAAACTCCCCTGAGCCCCAGTTTGGGGGGAAGGGTGGGATATTTTATTATTATTATTATTATTATTATCATCATCATCAACAACAACAACAACAACTCTCTCCAGTCTAGCAGAGACTTCATTTAACTCCCACAGGCAGCAAGTGAGGAGGACACATGGTCTTAGATGTTTTTACACTAATGCACAGAGCATAGGAAATAAACAAGATGAACTTGAAATCCTAGCACAACAAAGCAAATATGATATAATAGGCATCACTGAAACCTGGTGGTATGAGTCTCATGATTGGAATGTAGGAATAGAGGGGTATAACCTTTTTAAGAGAAATAGGCCAAACAAGAATGCATTATATGTCAGGGATGTGTCAGAAACGCAATAGTTTAATGCTTTCCTGCCAGAATTTGTTTTGATTGCTTTGATTAGAGATGATATATAGTTGACTATAATGGTTAAAACGGTGAGGTTCTGCTGTAAGGGTTAATGAATTTTAAAAGAGCTAAAAAAAAAAAAAAGACTGTAAACTAAAAAGTTCCTTTGGTATGTGGGTGGGATGTTTCCACCTTAGCTGAAGAGAGAGGCTTGAGTTTAAAAATGTGGCTAAAAAGATAATGAGAAAGGTTTAAAAATGCCTTATAAATAAATATATTGTTTAATGGTTTTAATAAGTGATGGTTTTAAAATTTTATATATTCAGTTGTTAATTATGTTAGACACATATATATGATACTATTGATAAATACGTGATACCAATCCCAGGTGATATATCACATAAACAGAGTGCAGATGTTACTTCAAGGTTGTTTAGTCTATTGTCAGTGGGAAGCTACAGATTCACACGCATCATGCCAGTTGTCAGATTTTGCGGACAGTAGAGCATTACATCATATTACTGGCCAAAATGTGGGAATTTGTGACCAATCACTGAGTTACACCAACCTATGGGGAGGGACATTGCTATGTTCTATAAAAATGGTTCAATATGCTTTAACTTCAGTCTTGTCAAAGAAGTCACAGACCTGTCTGTTATGGTTTTCTTTACTGAAATAAAAGCTGTCCTTTTGACTTGGATCTGTCTTTATGGTCTGGAAGAATACCTGTGGGCATGCTGTACCTGACAGGATGTTTACACCTGTGAAGACATCCAGAACATAAATCTTAGAAGCCAGGTGGAGAGCATCTAGATAAAAATTAAAGAGGAGGGAAACAAAAGGGAGTTTATTGTGGGAGTCTACTACAGACCCCCAAGTCAGACTGAGGAATTGGATGATGCCTTTCTAGAACAGATGACCACACACTCAGAAAGGAGAGATGTAGTAGTGATGGATGACTTCAACTATCTGGATATTTGCTGGAAGGTCTAGAAAATTCCTCACTTGCCTGGAAGACAATTTGATTGTCAAAAAGGTGGAAGAGGCACCAAGGGGATCAGCTGTTTTAGATCTGATCCTAACCAACAGGGATGACTTGGCAAATGGTGGGATCCTTAGGTGGGAGTGATCATGTTCACTGGAAAGGAGAAGCCAGGCATAGTCAGACACACATTCTAGACTTTAAGAAAGCTGATTTCAGTAAACTTAGGGAAATATTGGGGGTGGTCCCATGGTCAGGAATACTAAAAGAGAAGGGAATTCAGGATGGATGGGAGTTTCTTAAAAGGGAGATACTAAAGGCACCATTTCAATATGTTCCAATGAGGAGGAAAAATGGGAGGTGTCTCAAGAAACCAGGATGGATGACTAAAGAACTTTCAACTGAGCTAAATTTTAAACAGGACATGTATAAGAAATGGAAAATGGGGGAAATCAGGAAAGAGGAATTCAAACAAGTAGCTAGCACATGTAGGAATAAAGTCAGGAAAGCTAAAGTGCAGAATGAACTCAGGCTTGCTAAAAAGGTTAACAACAATAAAAAGGCTTTTGGGGGTATGTCCATAGCAAAAGGAAGAAGAAGCAAATGGTAGGGCCACTGTGCAGAGAAGATGGAGAAATTCTAACAGGAGACAGAGAAAAAGCAGAACTACTAAACACCTTTTTTTGCCTCAGTCTTCTCACAAAAGGAAAAGGGTTCAACCTGAGGAAAATGGAGCAGAGGATACAATAGGGGAAATGAAGCACAGAATAAATAAAGAGGTAGAACAGGAATACCTGGTTAATCTGTATGAATTTAAGTCTCCGGAATCTGATGAACTACATCCAAGGGTATTAAAATAACTGGCAAATGTAATATCGGAACCATTGGCAATAATCTTTGAGAATTCCTGGAGAATAGGAGAAGTCCCAGCAGACTGGAGGAGGGCAAACATTGTCCCCATCTTCAAAAAGGGGGGAAAAGAGAATCCCAACAACTATCTAATACCGGGAAAGATTCTAGAACAGTTCATTAAACAGAGAGTCTGTGAAGATTTAGAAGGGAATGCCATAATCACTAAAGGTCAACATAGATTTAAGAGAAACAGGTCATGTCAGACTAATCTGATCTCCTTTTTTGATAAAATTATCACCTTGGTAATAACTCCTTTGCCAAAATAGGGAATGCTGTGAATGTAGTATATCTTAATTTCAGTAAGGCCTTTGACAAGGTTCCCCATGACATTCTTGCAAGCAAGTTGGTAAAATGTGGGCTAGACAAAGTAACTGTTACATGGATTTGTAACTGATTGATTGGTCAAATCCAAAGGGTGCTCAACAATGGCTCCTTTTCATCCTGGAAAGAAGTGACCAGTGGGGTGCCACAGGGTTCTGTCCTGGGCCCAGTGCTATTCAACATCTTCATCAATGATTTGGATGAAGGAATAGGGGGCATGCTTCTCAAATTTGCAGATGACACCAAATTAGGAGGAATAGCTAATACCTCAGAAAACAGGATGAAAATTCAAAATGACCTTAATAGATTAGAAAGCTAGACCAAAGCTAACAAAATGAATTTCAGCACAGAGAAATGTACAGTACTGCACTTAGGGAGGAAAAATGAAATGCATAGATATAGGATGGGAGACGCCTGGCTTAAAAAGACTACGTGTGAAAGGAATCTAGGAGTCCTAGTAGACCACAAGTTGAATATGAGTCAACAGTGTGATGCCGCAGCTAAAAATGCCAATGCAATTTTAGGCTGCATTAATAGAAGTATAGTGTCTAGATCAAGGGAAGTAATACTGCCACTGTATTCTCCTTTGGTCAGGCCCCACCTGGAATACTGTGTCCAGTTCTGGGGACCACAATTCAAAAAGGATGTTGAAAAACTGGAGTGTGTCCAGAGGAGGGCGACTGAAATGATGAAAAGTCTGGAAACCATGCCCTATGAGGAATGACTTAGGGAACTGGGTATTTTTAGCCTGGAGAAGAGACAGTTGAAAGGTGATATGATAGCCCTGTTTAAATATTTGAAGGGATGTCATATTGAGGAGGGAGCAGGCTTGTTTTCTGCTGCTCCATGGAATAATGGATGCAAGCTAAAGGAAAAGAGATTCCATCTAAACATTAGGATGAACTTCCTGACAGTGAAATATGTTCAACAGTGGAACACACTCCCTCAAAAAGTGGTGGAGACTCCTTCTTTGGAGGGTTTTAAACAGAGGCTGGATGGCCATCTGTTGAGGGTGCTTTGATTGTGATTTCCTGCATGGCACGGGGGTTGGACTGGATGGCCCTTGTGATCTCTTCCAACTTTATGAGTCCATTATTTTATATACTTTTACACTTTAAGATTTTGTCTTGTTCTTTCATAGCTGCTCTTCCCATGGAAATCTTTAACTCTTTCGATTTCATCATTATCTATGTATTTATGTAAATCCTCTGAGGTCATTATTATTTTTCTTTCGGTTTAACATTAGGCCTGCCTTTGCACATTCTTCTTTGACTTTCTTTCGTGATTGTTCTAAGTCTGTGATGTTTTATGCTAGTAGTATGATGTCGCCTGCCTCTCTTACGTTGTTGATATTTCTTCCTCCTATCTTCACTCCTGCTTCTGTGTCCAAGCCTGCTTTTTGCAATTTTCTGAATACAAGTTGAACAGATAAGATGAAAGATGCAGCCTTACCTGACTCCTTTGCCAATTGGGAACCATTCTGTTTCTCCATATTCTGTTCTTACAGTAGCCTCTTGTCCTAAGTACAGATTCCTCATCAGGACGATTAGATGTAGTATTTTCCAGTAATGTTTTAAAATGAATCTGACCTTAATTGGAATCATAGCATGAAGATTATCTATTTCTCACTAAAATAGGCCTTCTTTGGAGGTCTTTAAACAGAGGCTGGATGGCCATCTGTCAGGGGTGCTTTGATTTTGAGTTCCTGCATGGCAGAATGGGGTTGGACTGGATGGCCCTTGGGGTCTCTTCCAACTCTATGGATTCTATGATTCTACTTCATTTGCAAAAGCTACCCAAAAACAACCTCTTCCCTTGCTTAGGATACTTTCTTTCTTCCCCCCCCCCCCAGTAGAATAGGACCTAATACAAAAAAAGTGTCACCGAAGAGGAAAGGGAGCACTAGCCTGAAAAGGTTGGCCATCTGTCAGGAGTGCTTTGATTTTGAGTTCCTGCATGGCAGGGGGTTGGACTGGATGGCCCTTGTGGTCTCTTCCAAATCTTTGATTCTATGATTCTATCTATGAAATGTTTCAGCTAATAAATTCACAAAATCCCACATGCTACAGTTCAGTTTCATTTAGAACAAACCTTGGTAGCAAAACACCAATCTAGTAGAGTGATCTGTTTTCTATATGAACCTGTGACCCCAAATATTCCTCCAGATTTAATCAGAGATTCTGCCTTAACCCTTCTCTGTGTAAATGTGCACAGCTAAAGGCAGTGGCAGTAGATGACATTACCAAGAGATAGTCAAAGAAGGAATTGAAACACTTTGCAAGAAAAGGCCAGTGCATGTGGGACCTTTCATTTACAAAAGAAAAATAGAATTTGAGGGTATGATAATAGTTGCTATACAGCAGAGAGAGCAAATAATAGGGAAATGTTATCCCTCACATCATAATGTAGATTGCCCTCTCTTTGGAGATTGATCGTTGCCAATGCTGGCTTAATGTTTCACACCAAGTAAAATTTGGCTATTACCTGAGGTTTTGGGGCCGATTGATGATGGTTCGATTGGGCTATAGAACTGTGTGCTCAGTTTTATTTTGGTGCATTATTTAAGTCTGTTAAATTATCCAGTGTGATTTTATTATTTGTATTCCATCCTGAGATCCTGGAGATAGGTTGGGAGAATAAAGCCCATCCTCCCCAACCGTAGGCTCACCATCCATAGATTTAAGCATCCACAGACAGCAAGCCCCATTGCCAGTAATGACTTGAAGTCCCATGGGTTTTTTTCATCTGTGGAGGGGGGGGAGTTTTGGAATAGAACTCCTATGGATGAGAAAGGCCTTGTGTAATATGTTCATAAATAAAAATAAGTGAATATAAAAATTCAAGAGCACCAAATCAAACCGGACAACCATAGGTTCAGGGCCGTTATAAGAGGGCACTTCTTTTGTGAAAGGTAAAGGTATTCCCCCTTGACAAGGTTGTCAAGTCATGTCTGACCATAGCGGGTGGTACTCAGCCCCATTACTAAGCTAAAGAGCCAGCATTGTCAGAGACTACTCTGTGTTCATGGGGCCAGCATGATTGCACAGAACGCTGTTTACCTGCCTACTGAAAAGTGGTACCTCTTTATCTACTTGCATTTGCATGCTTTCAAACTGCGAGGTTGGCAGGAGCTGGGGCTAGTGATGGGAGCTCCCCCATCATGCAGCACCTGGGCCCCGAACTGCCACCCTGCCAATCTTGACCGAGTCAGAGTCTTAAGCACTTGAGCCACTGCATCCCCTATACTTCTTATGTTATGAGATGCCAAATATACAGTTATCACCAGTTGTTTAATTGACATGTGTGAATTAGGTAAAAATCATAGAGAACAGGACTGAGAACTAGGGGTGTGATGATCATTCATTGAAGGTATGTAGAAAAGTCAGAAAAGCAAAAGCGAAGAATGAGCTCAGGCTTGCTAGAGAGGTTAAGAACAATAAAAAGGGCTTTTTTGGGCATGTTAGTAGCAAAAGGAAGAAGAAGGAAATGGTAGGGCCACTGTGCAGAGAAGATGGCAAAATGTTAACAGGTGACAGAGAAAAGGCAGAACTGCTCAACATCTTCTTTGCCTCAGTCTTCTCACAAAAGGAAAAGGGTGTTCAACCTGAGGAAGATGGAATAGAGGACACAATAGGGGAAATGAAGCACAGAATAAATAAAGAGCTAATAAGGGAATACCTGGTTAACCTAAATGAATATAAGTCTCCAGGACCAGATGAACTACATCCAAGGGTATTAAAAGAACTGGCAAATATAATATTGGAGCCATTGGCAATAATCTTTGAGAACTCCAGGAGAACAGGAGAAGTCCCAGCAGACTGGAGGAGGGCAAACATTGTCCCCATCTTCAAAAAGGGGAAAAAAGAGGATCCCAACAACTATCGTCTGGTTAGTCTGACATCAATTCCCAGAAAGATTCCAGAACAGTTCATTAAACAGAGAGTCTGTGAATATTTAGAAGGGAATGCCATAATCACTAAAAGTCAACATGGGTTTCTCAAAAACAAGTCATGCCAGACTAATCTGATCTCTCTTTATTTGATAAAATTATCAGCTTTTACCAGAAGGGAATGTGGTAGACATAGCATATCTTGATTTCAGTGAGGCTTTTGACAAGGTCCCCCATGATATTTTTGCAAAGATAGTAAAATATGGGCTAGACAATGCAACTGTTAGGTGCATTAGTAACTGGTTGACTGACTGAACCCAAAGGGTGCTCAGCAATGGCTCCTCTTCATCCTGGAGAGAAATGACCAGTGAGGTGCCACAGGGTTCTGTCCTGGGCCCAGTGCTCTTCAACATCTTTATCAATGACTTGGATGAAAGAATAGAGCGCATACTTATCAAATCTCTTACAACACTATGACTCTATGATTCTATGTATGCTGGGAGCTGCAGTCCAACAACATCTGGATCTTGAAAGCTATACAGGATCAGGCAGCCCTGGTTAGTACATGGACAGAAGGGAATACCAGGTGCTGTATGCTATCTTTCAGAAGAAGGAACTGGCAAAACCACCTTTAAGTACTTATTACCTAAGATAGACCTATGAAATTCATGGGGTTTCCATAAGTTGATGGGCGACTTGGGGGTGTGCACACACACACACACACACATGGTGATCTCTGCAGCCCCTGCACATTGGCAGCCATTAAAAATTATTTTTTAGTAGGAGCAATGGTGCTAGTTGCCATCCACCCTTTCAGCATGCCTCAGATTTCTTCTGAATATAGTGGAATCATCAAGGTAACTATGGGGAAAAGACTTTTTACAGCACCGGTATACTGTTGTGAGGTCTGCCTATTGTAATATAACTTTGTAATGTGAAGTTACGTTGAATTAACTTGATCTCAAATGGGCAAATTGCAAGGACATGAACATCAATGACATTAAAGGAATATGAGAAAATAGCACAATTGCTGTTCTTTTTATTAAAGGTTATTCAGAAAGTAACAATGGTCCAAAAGTTGCTTAAAATGAGTCCCATTTGGCTTTTAAAAGGAAATGCTGCATATTGAATGTGACACTGTGTGCCTCTCATCTGTATGTTCCATTTACTTCAATGCATTACAGTATGAACTGAAGAGAAAGGAGAGAGGGAGAGAAAGAGAGAGAGAGAATTAGAGCTTGGACAAGTTTTGAACAACAACTCCCATAATCCCCCACCCAGCTATGGGAGCTTTAGTCCAAAAAAGGCACAGATGTGTGGCAAACAGGAATTTAAACTATGCCAAGGAAGGTTTCTGTGGGATAAATTGTGGGTACAGATCTGGACCCCCCAATTGGCAGAGTGAGCAGGACAGCTCACAAGGCATGAAGGTTGTCTCACTACATTTGAAATGAGTCAAAATTACAATCTAGACCACCACCTAAGAGCCCTTAACCTTATAAGACCACAGAGTCCAGTATTTAAAATTATTTAACCAGACCAGAAGAGTACAGCTTAGAGAGAAAGTGCATAAAGATAGAGACCTGGGAGATTATTGCACAGTTAATAAAACCAGCTTACCTGAACTGGCTTAAAATTTCAAACAGGCAGTATCCTGATGTTATCAGAAGCATTAGCTGCTGAAATCGCTACCTGGGTCCAGCCTGGGTCCAGCCCCGCTCCCAGGGGTGCTCTGGCAGCCATTTCCTTAAACCAGAAAAATCCCGGCTTTGAAAAGAGGCACAGTGAGTGCCCCTGCGAATGAGGATGGACCCGGGATGGACCCGGCCGGTGATTTTGGGGCTAAATGCTTCTGGTAACATCAGGATGCCACCTGTTTTAAATTTTATGCCAGCTCAAGTAAGCCTGTTTTATTAGCGGTGTGATAATCTCCTAGTATTCCATATCAGTGATGGGGGTCCAAACCACATTACAGAAAGAATCCAGTCTGAGACCTCTTTAACTTCCCTGGTTCAATGCTAGCGAATCCTGGGAATTGTAGTTTATTGTGGCACAAGAGCTCTCTGACAGAGAAGGTTAAATGTCTCACAAAACTATAGTTCCCAGATTTCCCTAGCACTGAGCTAGGGCAGCTAAAGTAGTCTCAAACTGGATTATTTCTGCAGTGTGTTTTGGACCTTAGTTGAGTTTAACTTATGGAACAATTACATACCAACTCTTCCATTTTCATGATTGATACTTAGGTTAGTGGTAGAGAAATTAGTTGAGTAAACTTAGTTGAGTGAACTGATATAGAAACCAATGCAGAATACTGGCCACAGTATTTTTCTCTTGCTATCCTATCCTGCATGTTAATAAGAAATTCATGTTTTGAGTGTAAATCCTTGAGTAGCCAAAACAACATTATCCACAAAGAAGATGGAGTTATTAACAGGCATAAGGTCAGTGGCATCACTAAGACTGGTTTCACCCAATGTGGCAACTCATGGTATTGCCTCCATGAACACCCTCGCATACCAGACCAGATCACAATCTAGTAGCTAAAATACCAGATAAATATGTGATGATAAAAAAAAACAACAGCAACAAAAGCAATGGTGTGTGTTAGTTGCGTGTGCAGATGAAACAACATGATTTGAAGCATCACTGTAATTGGGTAATAATGACAGCTCTGACTGGAGCGGGTGCACAATAGAAGGTTCAAAAGTAAATCAGCATAGGTTTTTACTATTGTAAGTACATTGATACATTGATATCATCAACATCTAGCATTCTGAGGCATACTGCCTTGGAATGTGGAGGTTGTATTTAACACGCCATGACCAGCAGTAGATGTTAGTAGTGATGTAAATTGCTTTCATAATTCTTCTTGTGTCTGAAGAAGAGCACCAAATATAATTGCTGTGCTCCCTACTTGTGAAGTGTGAAATAATGCATGAGAAATGTGAGATAATGTCTCATCCTTCACACAGGATAGAGCTCACCCATTTCAATCAGTGCTGGGAACTCCATTTGAAATTTGATGTTCTGGATGTTTTTGTTGCTTTATTGCTTCAGTGCAGTTAATAATAATAATAATTAATAATAATTTTTTATTTATATCCCGCCCCTCTGCATAGCAATCGGGGTGGGGAACAACAATATTTAGAACAGAACAAGTTAAAAACATTCCCTCATTCCACAATCCTATCCTCCCCCCCTCCCATCCCTTTAAAACAAGATTAAACAATAGACTGATTAAAATACAGTATAAATAAATTAAATAACAAATTTAACATAAGGAATCGAGCTAATGGGACTCATCTATGGGCCGACAGTTATTCCGGGAAGGCCTGCCGGAAGAGATCTGTCTTTACTGCTTTCTTGAAAGCAGCAAGAGTAGTAATAAGACAGATCTCATCCGGCAGGCCATTCCAGAGTCTGGGAGTGGTTGCAGAGAAGGCCCTCTGGGAGGTCTGCGACAGCTTAGTTTTTATTGGCTGTAACAGATTCCTCCCAGAGCTATTTAATTTATTATTATTATTAATTTCCTCACATGCCTGAGGCTAAGTAAAGATTCTGAAACTGAAATCCATGCTCAATGAATCCCAACACTTCTCATTTTAGACATCAACCATAGATGATCTGTGTTGTAAAAACTCTGTCAAAGGAAAATACATTGATGCTCAGGAAAAGGAACAAATGTAGTTTAAAGCCAACAGACTCTCTATTTTTGTTATTAGAAGAAGAAGAAAATCCATTAAAATGGTTTAGAGTGAGCAGGAGAGGAAACCAAAGCAAGATGGCAGTAAAAAGTCTGCATTAGAGACGCGTAGCTTTTGTCAATAGCCACCTGTCTTGCTAAAGTGTTGATGAAGCTGTCGCTATTTAAAATATAATTTCCAGAGAATGGAAGGTCTGTGGTGGCGGATACTGTATAATCAGGAAGTAGCGGGGATCATCCAGCACATCTTGGAACAAGATTGTGTCCCAGAGCATTCAGCTTCAGCACAGAAGTGTCCAAGGATGGTCTGCTTAGTCAAGGTCAGTGTGAGGAGGCTTCAGCTGCTGAAAGGGGAGACCTGTTGGAAGGACAGCAGTTTGAACGAGAACACCATTTCTTGCAACACCAAACCAAATGGTCAGGCCCTACCATCTGGATCAGGGGTTGGCATCCCAGGCCATTTGTTTAAAATAAAAACATTCTGGGGAGCCCAGGGGCCTCAAAGAATGACATCTGGTGGGGTCCATATCAATGGGCTGGTGATTCTGGTGAAGGGAAAACACTTCCGATGGGAGGTAGAGCTGCTGCCTTCTGGCAGTCCATTCTTTTTGGGCGAAACCACCCCTCCAGATGTTCACCCTCCTCCTAGATGTCACCTGATGCCATCCACACCCCTCTAGCTATGCCCCTGGTTGAAGTTCTACATGGCTGGGAATAGTATAAGAGTGCTTCATGCAGAATTCCAATGTGGCCCCTAGGTCAAGAATCTCAGGACTCACCATGTCACTTCAGTGGATATTTTTATATTGTACATGTCATTTGAGATTCATATATTTCTTATCTTCTAGGTATATTGGCAGGGTATTTACTTTTTATTTGCATATATACGGGAAGCATATACATTACTTGCTGTTTTTACTTTCTGGCACAGTGTATTGCCTTGACCACACACTGTGTACCTGGATGCCAGAAAACTCCTGTTTCTATATTTACTGTATATTTTGGATAATAAAACGTTCTTATGTATTACTTTGTCTTCACTTTTCCCTAGACCTTTTTGTTTGCCATATTGTTTTTTTGTTTGTTTGTTTTTTTGTTTTATTGTTTTATTGTTGTTGTTGTTTTTGGTTTAGGATGACACCTTTTTGCTTTGACTACTTCAGTGGCCCACATCAAATGGTCATTCTGGAAATGGTGGAGAGTGCTTAATGGATTGAATGCAGAGATTCTTATTGGAAAGAAAGGCCGATCACAGCCCTTTTTTCCAGCAACAGCAAAGTGCTCACATTAGGAGGATGAGTTTGCAAGAACCAAATGGGAGCAGAAAATGGTTTTTGGGATCCTCAAAAGGAAGAATATTTATGGAAGAAATCAATTCTTTAGATCAGG
>CM034712.1:11082216-11095352 GCA_020142125.1 Phrynosoma platyrhinos | reverse complement strand
GCATCCTCTGCCAGCAACTGGATGGCCACTGGGAGGTGCTATAAGAGCAACACAGGGAATCATGGAGTGGGGACGACTTTGGTCATTGAAGAGGAAGGAAGGGAATACCAAAACGTAAATACAGTATAAGGTAGAATTACACTTGTGTATGTCACTAACAAGATGCAATGGCGTCACTAGGGGTAAATACAGTATAAGGTGGAATTACACTTGTGTATGTCACAAACAAGATGCAATGGCGTCACTAGGGGTAGATACAGTATAAGGTGGAATTACACTTGTGTATGTCACAAACAAGATGCAATGGCATCACTAGGGGGTGTGTGGGGTGCAGGCCGTACCAGATGACACCCTCGGGGGTGACCCCGCTGCTCCTCAGACACCTACCTTTTGGCAGAAATGGGCTATGGCATTCACCTTCTTCCCTTTAAAATGCTTTAAGAGATGGTGGGAGCAGGGTGAAGCTCAGTGGGAAGAGAAAGGAGAGGCCTCAGAATTTTTTAAAATTAAAATTTCAAAATTCAAAATTTCACATTTTAATATTTTTGAATTTTTTTATTCTTTTCAAATTTTCTTTAAAAGCATCACATTTTAACCAAATCTTCACAATGTATATGTAAATACATTTAGGTTGTGCATATGATTTTGTAATTTGAAGCTATAATTTTAATTTCTCTAGTTGTTTACATCACAACTGTTAGCAGTACGTTCGGTGGAATATGGGAATTATGATTTACAAGTAACATTAGTGCAAGAAAGCATTACTAAGGATTCTGTATGGTGTGGAATGGGAGAAGGAGGTCAAGGGGGGGTGACACCATCAGTTACCACACTGGGTGACAGCAACCCTAGGAATGCCACTAGCAGGTTTCTGGCCTATATTGCCTCTTTTCCTGGTTTTCCCCTAGTTATTCTACAGCCAGGGAGGGTGGGTGCATGGCCTACAATTATTGTCAGTAGAGGACCTCTGTTTATGACACTTAAGCAAGTGAGATGTAGCTCCATGACCCTAACACCATCACTTTTCTTCCCCTAGATGACTTTTTACTATCTTTGTCTGATAAAGCAGACGGTGGGCACTAAAAACTACCATAATGAGTGTTGCAGTTTCTGGTCGGCCTAATAGAGGCATTATTGCAATGCGTACAACCCCCAGACCCACAGCAGAGTAGCCTCAAGCCAAGTCTCTTAACAGAGGCTATAGGTAATCTCCTAGTCCTAGATCTGGTATATGCAAATGCCAAGTATGTTACCTCCTAGTCCTAGATTTGGTATGTGCAAATACCAGGTATGTTACCTTGGGGTAACTGCTAGATGCATATCTCAACAACTGCAAAGTAAAACTAAATTACCCTGCTGCTAAATGTAGTGCGTGCAGAAGCAGTTTGATGTGAAGGGATGGAACAAGGATTTAAAACAACAAACACCCATTTACTTTGTGGTTTCATATACTTATTTATTCATTTGCTTGCTTTTGTTTATCCAGCCAATTATCAAAGAAACCAGAACGACTTACTGTAAGATGAGTAGACAACAATGAGCAATAAAATCCTGCTAAATATAGCAGATTAAAATGTTTTTTTATCATCTGGGCCAGATACAATACATGCCTATATAAAAACATGTTCATCATATCTGCAGAACTGGAATAGGGTAAAGTGCAATTGCAGAGTTAATGGGAAAGAGTCAAGGTGGATATTTATTTATACCTTGGATCCCAGACAACTTTATCTCTTCCCTTATCATCATGATGCAAGGCTTAGAGAGGAGAAAGGTCTCATTTGAAAAGTGGCTTTCCAAAGGCAGGACAGGCAACCCAGTACTGTTTGGATATTTTGGACTACAGCTCCCATCAGGATGGCCAATTATTGGAAATCATGGGAGGTGTAGTGCCATAACATCTGGGATATCAGGTTGTCTACATTTTTTGGAAGGTATGCAAGTTCCAAGACTTTGTACAGTACAAGATAATCACCAGAGCAAGTAACTGCCAAAACCACCCGTATATTTCTTGCCTAAGAAAACCCTATGAAATTCATGGGATTGCCATCAGTTGAGAGGCACACACACAATCACCGACACTTTAGTGTGTATTCAGAAGCATTTAACTGTATATAATCTAATCTAATCTCCCTTTCCACTGATAAGAAACAGGCCATTGCATTTCTGTTGAGTAGCATAAAGTTAACAGGCCAGTTAGGTACCTGATCTGACTTAGCACAAAATTGTTAGATTCGGTGCTGAAAATGGATTATACCCCAGGAAGCCACAAATATCAGAGTGTTGTCTAGCAAGACTGCAGTAAGCAACTAAGGCTTGTGGAGTTCTATTGGCAAATTATGTTGTAGTCCTTTTAGGCACAAAGGACTGCATTGTGTGAACTGCTCTTTTTATATAGAAGAAAACCACCATACTGAGTAACTTGCCGAGAGTCTAAACATGTACATACTTACTCAGAAGTAAATCCTACTGTGTTCAAGGGGGCTTACCACCATGTAAGTGTAAATATAAGTGTCCTTGGAGACTCTCAAACAACTGACTTTAAGCTCTCGGACACAATGATAAAAGGTTTGGTTGAAAATCCCACTTCAGATAGAGATCCTTCAGATAGAACTGCAATAAAAACAAATAGGAAAGGCTGGTCAACTGCAGCACTCCAGTTGTTTTTGGACTACAACTCCCATAATCCCTCATCATTGGTTATGATAGCATGGCTAATGGGAGATGTAGGAGAAAATGATCTGTAGGACCAGTTCTCCCTTTCCTTGAAATCATGGATAAAATGTACTGTTAAGGTACGCAAGCTGATATTTAGCATGTTCCCATTGAGTGCTGTGGATTGCATTTGGGCATTCTGGCCACTGGGAGGGCACCCCAATCTAACCTAAAAGTTGTTAGGAATGGAGTCAACTAAGTTACCTCCTTCAGGAGGGAGTTCCACATTCGGGGGGCTGCTATCAAAAAGGCCTTGTCTTGTATGCCCAAAAACCTAGTCTCGTGGGTGGTGGGCTATACAAGAGCATCTTTGGAAAAAATTGCCCTGTATAGGCAGGCTTACCTAGAAAAAGGCAATCTTTCAAATATCTTTGCTCTGAGCTGTTCAGGGGCTTATATATTAAAATCAGCACCTTAAATTGCATCCATAAACAAGTGGAAGTTAGCGTATTTGGTTCAAAGCTGATATAGGGCCTTTGCAGATTGCTAGAAATAGTGCAAATTGAGTCCACTTTAAGGGTTAGGGTTAGGGTTAGGGAATCATGGGAACTGTATTTTACTGTGGCACCAGAGCTCTCTGACAGAGAAGGCTCAATGTCTCAGAGAAAAAAAACAATTCCCATGATTCCCTAGCACTAACCCTAACCCTTAAAGTGGACTCAATTTGCACTATTTCTGGCAGTCTGCAAAGGCCCATAGTTTCTGTATCATAGGCAATAGTCTTAGTGCCACATTTTAGAGTTGCTGAACACTTTTTGAGGACAGTGCACACCTGACAATGAAAAAAAGCAACATAAAAGCCAAGTGCACCTGTTTAAATAAAGAGGGCATTCTACAATCAAGGGGTCACCACTGAAAAAGTCCTGCCCGATTGCATCACACAGTGTAAAAAGGAAAGCATTTGGAGAAATACTTCAGCAAATGTCAAAGCATCACTGAGCATGTATTTCATATGCTTCTTCTTTGTCCTTTTGTATGCAATAATGTGAAGGTCCCAACAAAACAGCAAATCAAAAATGTGGTGACAGATACTTGTGCTGCTCATATTTTTCCAGTTATTCCACCCCCATCCTAATGCTTAAATGTTTGCATGTGTCCATAGCAGGAAATCAAGGCTAAAGTCGAATGCATACATCTAAGAGGGTAGCAAATAAATATTGGGCTGTAAGTCACAAATAATATGCATTTGTGCTTTAGCTAGGGGAAGCATATAAGGACATAATTTCTTTTGAGTCCACCCTTTCATTCACTTCTTATTTAGAGGATTCCTCATAATTAATCTTTACTGAAAAAGCAATCAGCGCTATCCAGAGTTGAACATTAAATGTTATGCATGAGCTCTTTCAGAGGAGTAGTTACTGAATGCATATGAAAATATCAATGCTTGGCAACACACGCCATCAGTAAACCAAAGCTCCATGTTTTGTTCATGAACTAAATAATAATAATAATAATAATAATAATAATAATAATAATAATAATAATGTGTTGGTGAAGCAACAGTGGGTGGTGATATTCAGAGGAGACTGATCCCTCATGTTTGGTGTTGGAAGTGGAATTAAATCAGAATCCAGAAGATGTTGAACGATATGCTGAAAAGCCCAGGCCTTTTCTTCCAGCCCCTGACCTCCTTAGCTCAGTAAGGGTACCGCATCATACGCTTTCAAATCAAACCTGTGGCTCAAATCATTGGAATATATCAGAGACCTTTGTTTCACTTGGACCCTGTTCTGGTATGGAGAATTCATTGCATAATGTTCAACAGTGATAAGCACTGACCACCAAATCTAGTCATTCGGTGATTCAGGAAACAGTCCAGTTTGACTCAGAAGCCTCCCAATTTCACTCAGGTTCATGAGAAATGTGTAATTCCCATGTCAGTGGGGTGATTAATTTGTTCTGGATTTTAGTCCAAATTTTAAAGGAGCTATCCAGGGTGCTCCACCTATTCTGTGAAGGGTACCATGTTCAGCCTCTTAGATAACACCATTAAAGTTCAGATCAAAACCTGGAGCAGATTCACTACCTCACTTGTATGGGAGCTGCCAGTTGAATTTGGTCTGAATCCAGATTATGATGTGCATCCTGTATACTATGTGCTGTCACTAGTAATCATCGGAGAGCTATAAGCTTGTTTGTTCCCTGTCCATTGGAATTGGATGCAGATATGGGAGATTTAAGTGCTGATTCAACCAGCCAAATTTTAGAAAATAGATACGGGGTTATTGATGCTACATGTTTGGGGGGTTTTGTTGGTTTTTTTACTTTTTGATATTTATAAGGAAATTGTTGGTTTGTTTTCTTTGATGGCAAAACTAGAGGAAACGTATTACCTCTGGCCAAGACCCAACAGTGTATGTGTGTGTGGGTGGGTGGGTGGTTGGGTATCCAGAGAGACTCCTCCATATCTAATGCCAGCAAAATTACAGTTGTCTTCTCCTGCACTTCCCATACAATATTTGCATTGTAGAGGGTCTCCTAGTCTTCTGGAGCAATGTTTGAGTATACAAGCAAGGCTACAAGGGAAAAGGTTAATTCCAGTTCTGGAGGAAGAAATGGGACCCGGAGAAAGTACAGTACTGGATCTTAATTTCCATGCCACAACTATGGTAGAGGCACAACCTATGGCAGAAAGAGTGAAGGCCTTCTCAGGGATGGAACATACAGTGAAGAATTCCTTGCCTTGGGAGGTTGACGTGGCAGCATGTTTGAGAAAGTTTTGTCATAAGGTTTTGTTACCTTTTAAGGGCAAAAATCTAGGGCTAGTCTGGAAATTATGCTCTGGACTGGCCGTGGATGGCGGCAACACACACTGGGCCCAATGCTGCAGTAGTGTCCACATGGGCCAGCCAGGCTGACACTCCATCTACTCCACTCCATCTCCATGGATCCACAGCTGCAGTTTTCTTGCTGGATGGAGCTCCATGGAAAGGTTGTAGTGCACCTCCGCTTCTGCTGATAAAATGGGTGCCTGTTTGATCAATGAGAGGAGAAGGTAGATGGACACCTCCAAATCACATGGCTGAATGTCTCGTGGCTGTAACAACTCCAGGAGGCATCTAGCCATGTTATTTGTAGGTCCTTCTACTCCAGGGGTAGGCAACCTTTCCCCTTTAAGGGCTGAGGGACTTCAGCTCCCAGAATCCCAGGAGCTATTGGCCAACAAGGGACTATTGGCCAACATGGCTGAAGCTTCTGGGAACTGAAGTCCCTCGGCCTTTAAAGGGGAAAGGTTGCCTACCCCTGATCTACCCTCTCCTCTCATTGCTCAGAGACCTGTTATACCCCAGCAGAAGCAGCAGGACACCACAGCATTTCCACAGAGCTCCTGCCAATGAGGAAATGGCAGCAGTGACTCTATAGACAGGCCATTCCCTTTTCTTGCCTTGCCCTGGAGATGGTGCAGCTTTTGGTGGATGGACAACTGGCTTGGCACAAATCAGGCCCAATACGGCTGTTGACACACCAAAAACCCTGTGCTTACCCTAGTGTTTCAGGAAAATACTGGGTGTGTGGGTGTGGGTGCCCTGACTTTGCTTACTCTAAGGTAAAGTCAGGAAAACAAGGGAAACTTGCCATATTTCACCAGAAGCAGCCATTTGTCAGGGGTATAGACAGCAGCAGCCTCAGAGTGAATTGTTTATTTAAAACAAGTGTAGACAAGCCCTCGTTGATACAAGCATTTATTTTATGACTTTTATTCCAGGTTTTAACCCACATGATCCAATCATGTATTATGTTAGGATTTTATTGTATTTTATGATTAATCATAACTATCATTAGCTGCCAGGCGTGATGTGTAACGTTCAGAAAGACAGGACATATGTTTCGGGGTAAGTAAACAAAAATAATCCTGTAAGCTAAATTGCAGCAAGGAGGGACATACCTAATTCATTTAAATGTATTCAAATACTGATTGCCACCCACCTCCTATAAAACTAATAGAACTGTTTCTTTTCTCTCTTCCCATTTCTCTACAGCAAACATTTTGACAGTCATCATCCTGTCACAGTTGGTGGCTCGCAGACAAAAGTCCTCCTATAATTACCTTTTAGCGCTTGCAGCTGCTGACTTGCTGGTACTCTTCTTCATTGTCTTTGTTGATTTTCTGTTGGAAGACTTCATCTTGAAAAAGCAAATGCCAGAGATCCTGGACAAAATTATTGCAGTACTGGAGTTTTCTTCCATTCACACATCCATTTGGATTACTGTGCCACTAACCATTGACCGGTATATAGCAGTCTGCCATCCTCTCAAATACCACATGGTTTCCTACCCAGCTCGTACTCAAAAGGTCATTGTAAGTGTTTACATCATTTGCTTTCTGACCAGCATTCCATACTATTGGTGGCCCAATATTTGGAAAGAAGACTACACAAGTACGCTGGTCCATCACATCCTCATCTGGATCCACTGTTTTACTGTCTACTTAGTACCTTGCTCTATTTTCTTCATTTTGAATTCAATCATTGTGTACAAGCTTCGTAAGAAGTGTAATTTTCGACTGAGAGGGTATTCCACAGGAAAAACAACTGCCATCTTGTTTGCAATCACCTCAATTTTTGCCATACTTTGGGCACCAAGGATTATCATGATATTGTATCACCTTTACGTGTCTCCAATAAACAACAGCTGGTCAATCCACATTGTCTCAGACGTTGCCAACATGCTAGCGCTGTTGAACACCGCCATCAATTTCTTCCTGTATTGTTTTATTAGTAAGCGATTCCGCACAATGGCAGCTGCAACACTTAAGGCCTTCTTTAAGTGTCAGAAGCAACCTGTTCAGTTCTATACAAACCATAACTTTTCAATAACTAGCAGCCCTTGGATATCCCCTGCCAACTCTCACTGTATTAAAATGCTCGTTTACCAATATGATAAGAATGGAAAGCCTATAAAAATATCACCCTGATTGTCATGCAGATGGCTATCTCTGGATGCAAGATATGTTCACGCTGTTACATCTGTAAGATGTAATTGCCAAAATGGTCACTGCAAAAAGCAGCCATTGGATTTCATTTCTCCCGGAGATTCAGAAGATCATTAGGCTAGAACTGGGGTAAACAGGAGCCTCTGAAGTTGAGGAGAAACAAGGAGAAAAAGGCAAAGCAGCTTCACTGCCTTCATAGCCTTGAAACAAGAGGCAATTGAGTTTGGTAGTTTCACATCCAAGTACTGGTGCCATGAATTATTGTTAGTGAAAAACTACTTCAGTGCAGACCTATAACTTTGAATGAACTGAAGTTCAATCAAATACATCTATACTTAATATTCTATCTATCCTTCTATCTAATCTATCTATGAATGAGGGCATTTAGCTTATATGCCCTTGATTATTTGATTTCCTTTTCTGTTCTGTTTCATTTTATGCTGGCATGGAATTTTATTGCACAGTTTTTCTACTGACAGCAGAGAAAGGAAGTAAGCCATCAACAAAGTATTTGTATGATGCATATACTCAGTTTTGCAGGTTCTCTTAGCCAGAACTGGGAGTCATATTCTTAGCCACGTGAAAGATCCTGCAGCTATCTGAAGCAGCACCCAAGGACACTGACAAGAGGAGAAGAAGGTATCCTGCGAACAAAGAACATTTAAAAAAAACATTTGAGTATCTCTTTTAAAATTAGGACCTTTTAAAGCCCCATGCCCAGGCCTTGCAAGGTGTTTTCCCCCTCTGGATTATTTAGCCATTTTTGTGGGGTCTATAATTCCCACATGAGCATAAGGACACAGTAGGACTTTCCTTAGCTAAACTCTTAGTGGTTGTTTGCATACATGGGGGGGGCAGGGAATAAGAATATAAGAAGAGTGGGGCTTTTTGTATTTGTGAACTCAGCTTTCACTCATTCAAAGGTTATGCAAATAGAAAGATGCTTATGGAAATAACAAACCAGTGACCTCATGATTTTCCACCATATTGTTTGGACACTACATTTAAAGAAATCCTAAGCAAGGGAATCTTCAGAAGAATCAACTTTACAATCTAAGGAAAGAGTATTATAAAAGTCACTGGCATGGTGAGACATTTGGTAAATACAGAGGAGGAAATGGACATAATTTATTATTTCTTGTTGTTGAATAATCATTTTGGGCAGTTCAGGTTCTCTTTAAAGAACATGAAAATATATAACACCATTTTATGTGTTGGGTTATGGCAAAATGTTGAGCACATGAGAATGCTATTTCTACACACTTTCCAATTACTTCATTCATCATAAGCTGAATTCTGCAACACTGTTTTCAGCAGGTGTAGTTTGAGCCGCACTGAAAAGATCTAAAGGTAGAATCCTGGGAAGTTAATTTCATCTTTCCAGTAAGAATTACACTAATAAATATAGTAGGAAAATCACAAGGCAGGATGAATTTTGCTTATTACTGGCGAGACCAGTGTGGCACTTTGAACTCAAAGGGTGAAAACAAGAAAAGTTTAACACCTCCGTATTCTATAGTTATTGAGATTCCGTTTCCCATAGAGTACTATGAAAGCTGTAGGATTCAGAACATAATTGGCAAATCGACATTAAGCTTGAGGGGAAGCAGTGATTTGCCTAGAAATGGGGGAAGGTTAAGCCAGTAATTCTATGAGTAGTTTTATGAAATAGCTTCTACTTAGTTTTTGTGAGGTTTGGGTTCTTGTACCTCTCATGAGTACCTCTCATTTGATTTTAAAAGGCTTATTCTGGATTAAACATGCATCAAATTGCACTGCTAATTTCTAATTTCCCCAACCTTCCCCTGCCATGACATGGGACTGCTTTCAACTGAAACATGTTTCCAAAATGCTTCCAACATGTTCCCAGCAGAGAATCATTTCCCCCATGTAATTCAGGTTTGAAAGTAGGGTTGACATGCAATTAATCTTTTTAATAAGTCAGCTTCAATTGCTGCCTTTTTTGGGGGGGGGGAGGAGTAGATGAAACAGCTGCCCTATCAAATAAAATGAGCTACTGAGGGAATGATGTGGCCAGTCTGTAAGAAGCAGGTATTTATCTGTAGATTTATTTAGCTGTTGCTTATAATGGCAATTTACAGTATCGTGGAGGAGGCAGCCATTTTAAAAATAAAATTATTTCAGCCATTCTGAATTATCCAAAACCCCAAAGCTATTTCAGAACATGACTTGCTAAGCAAAACAAAAATGGAAACTGCTGCAATTCTCTTCCCACTCACCCTCAAATAATTTTGCCCTATCTCCAAAAGAAATCCAAAAGGAAAAAAGTAAATTTCAGGGAGGCTGAGACAGATGGGAAATGAACCTTGTCAGCTCCACCATTGTTACCATTATCTAGCCTTCCAATTCTTATGTTGCCAAGGCCTCTTAGCTTCCCCTTTGCCTGACTCACCACCATTCCCTATGGCAAACAGGGGCCAGTCACAGTTTCCCTCCTTAACATGACACATGTGCTGTACAGTCATTCATTCATGAGTGAGAGATGTCAACAAATGGCTTCTCAAGTCCAACCACCAACAACTGGTATACAATTGTGGTTCACTTCTCCACTACCAAAATGCTTACCTCCTAAGTGAACATGTCAGTGGTCTGGGTCCTATTCATCAGGTCTGAATAGAACAGGAAAAGAAGCAGAAATTGAGGAGCGTCCAATGAAATCCACAGAAGAAAAGCTAAAGATGGTTGTTTCATTAGTTTGAAAGCCAACTGTCTTTGGGGCTACTGATTCTCTTAAGGCCTTTTTCAGAGGCTGTTTAGTAATCAAAGTTTGGAGATCTCTCAACTACTAGATATTTCCCCCCACTGCTGGTTTAGCCAACACATAGCTAAATCTCACTGATCCAATGGGTCTACTCTAGCAGGCATTAACAATAGGATTCAGGCCAAACACCATCCCTTGTATTTTGAAGTGTGTCTGCACTGACAGAAAGACCCAGCTTACCATTGGGGAATCTGAATTTCCAGAGAGGATGAGCAGTTTGCAGAATCGGCACCCACAACAGCAGCATTGTCTGTACACTCCCTCCTCTCATCCTTGCCCCAGTCCCATTAGAACACCGTATGTGCCAGAGGAACTATGCAAACTTGAAAGTGACAGTGCAGTGGCAAACGTTGAAATTTCCAGGTGGGAAGAGGTTAGCCGTTCGCCTGGCCCAGGGTGCCTCCTGATCTCTTCCACTTGCCTGTCGACACTCTTCCTCTGTTCCTGAACCAATGTCCAGTTCACACACTCAGGAGCTTTTGGCCTGATTTAGAATAAATGGGGACTCTACTCTGGAGATTTGCCCTGGAGTGCAAATTGGACCCGTATTTTGCCTGTTTTGGTCCTGTGTGTCATCTGAACAGGTCAGTGTGGGTACAAGGAAGGAATGTTTCTCTTCCTTCTTGTGGACACGATCATAGTCAACAATGTGAAGAGCATGGGAGAGTTACTTTTTTGGATTACTAGTCTCAGAATCTACCCAGGCACCAAGTCTGCTGGTTAATGGATTCTGGGAGACGTACTCCAAAAATGAAACATTTCCAAGTTTTGATATTATGAACCCCCCAGCCCTGTTACTTACACACACACACACACACACACACACGAAGAAAGCAAAAGCTGAGAACTTAATGCAGGGGTAGGCAACTTTTCCCCTTTAAGGGCCGAGGGACTTCAGCTCCCAGAAGCCTCAGCTATGTTGGCCAATAGTCCCATGTTGGCCAATAGCTCCTGGGATTCTGGGAGCTGAAGTCCCTCGGCCCTTAAAGGGGAAAGGTTACCTACCCCTGAATTAATGCATCCAAAGAGGGTTTCTACAGTTGTTTGTTGTTGTGCTGACTTATTTCTGACTTCTGATGACCCTAAGGCAACCCTACCACAAAGTTTTCTAAGGCTGAGAGTGTGTGATTCATCCAAGGTCACCCAGTGGATTTCCATACTTGAGTGGAGAACACAACCCTGACCTCCAGAGTCATAGTCCAACACTCAAACCACTATACCATGTTGATTCTTCTAAAAGTTTGGGTTTGAAGTCCTGCACATTCAAGCATATCTGAGATGATGACCTAGTGTGGTCACACATCCCATAGTCTCCTCATCTTCAAATCTTCATGGCAGACATGAACCATATGCTTCCATCTGTACTAGGGATAAGTGTACCTTTTACATTTGGCCAATGGCAATGTGTGAGAATTTCATTTGTTTCATTTGGTTATACATTACACAAATCTGAAAACATTTTTTATAAGCAGGGAAAATTACATTTAAAAAACTGAATGCTATAAAAGTGAAACGGACAGATTCATCTCCCTCTGTCATTAGGTTGCTTGCAATGGAGATGGGGCTCTTAGGCTATTGTTACAAGTGACTACAATTTATGTGCTTTGGTTTGTGGGAGTAGCTTTAAGCAGCATGACCATTCTGAGCATGGCTTTTAGGACAATGTAGTGTGGGGTGTATTGCTATCCTTCACGGATTCAGGTATGCCTAGCATGATAGGGATTTCCAGGTGTTTCAGCTTTTAGAACCAGGGCCGTTTGGGATACATTTCCTAAGTACAAACAACCTCTGGTATCACTGCTGTACAATTCTTGGTGGTTACAAATGTACATTATATCCTAATAGCTACAGGTTTCTTCTCTTCCCATTTACATTTGCATGTATGCAGATTTTTACACTTGTTGATGTACACATTTGTGTCTATAGTTTTCCCACTAACTAAAGTGGATTTCCAAAACAAAACTGCTGATCTGAAGAGATGTCAAAAAGATATTTCTGTACGTAAATGTGAATTCAATGGTTTACTTTTCCATCCAAAATTTTAACTAGGCATTGGCCTTGCTGGAAGGACTAAGAACCAGATAATCATTCTTAAACCCCAAATGTATTTGCATGCATGTACATGCAACATATTTCGTGTATTAAGGAAGAGCCTAAAAAGAGAAAGCAGTTTTTAGTAGGGGTTTTCTGGATCGGGCTGTGAGCATAGAAATGTTATAATTTGACTACAGCTCCCTGAACCCAGCATGGCCCATGACAGGGGATTATGCTAGTTGTAGTTAACATTTCCTAGCTCTGATGGGACCACATGCGATGTATATATTAAAACATTTGTTGCAATAAAATAAAAATAAGTGAAGAATGCTAATAGTCAAAACAGTGACAAAATGATGCACAAGTATCAAATGCTTTACTATAAATATGAATGTTCTAGAACTTGCACCATGTTTTAATCTTTAACTTGGACTTCTTCTTTTTATACCTTTCTTTATTAACCAAAGTTTACATTTGAAAAGTTCTTTACTTAGTGGTGTCACTATGGGGGTGCAGGGGGTGCTGCCTGCACCAGGTACACCTCAGAAGAGAGGTGACACCCAGTTTGGCCCTCCTCCTTCTGTGGGACAAGGGACATTATCACACGTGGGCCAAAAAGTGATCATAAAGCGGAAATGAGGCATTCCGAAAATAAACGGAAAATAAACCTTG
>CM034712.1:10975921-11002830 GCA_020142125.1 Phrynosoma platyrhinos | reverse complement strand
TCTCTGCCCAGAAGACGACTTTATTAGTCGTCTGCTTAGGGCCAACATTAGACTGCGCAGCTCCTTATAATAATGGATATAATAGGTTTCAAAACTGGAGAACTAAAAAAGCCTGTGTACATAAGTACATTGTATACATAGATGTACACACTATACCACTTCCAGATTTTAACCAAGGTCTTGTGTGGTTTGAACGCTCCTCCAAATGTAACCCCCCCTTTTTTTTTTTCAACATGTAGAAAACTGATATATGTTGGAAAAAGTTAAGCCAGAACCTTAGTTCTCAGTCTTTGGCCCTCTCGATGTCTTGGCCTTCAGCTCCTCAAAGTTGCAACCAGCATGACCAATGGACAGAGAGTCCAAAACATCGGTAGCAGGGGTAGGCAACCTTTCCCCTTTAAGGGCCGAGGGACTTCAGCTCCCAGAAGCCTCAGCCATATTGGCCAATAGTCCCATGTTGGCCAATAGCTCCTGGGATTCTGGGAGCTGAAGTCCCTCGTCCCTTAAAGGGGAAAGGTTGCCTACCCCTGATCTATAGGGCCAAAGGTGGAGAGCCTCTGGGCTAGAATGCTTCTTCCCAGGAGGAACCGCGGCTCAGTGGTAAAACAGATGCTCAGATTCAGTCCCAGCAAAAGGACTTCTACCTGAACATCCTGGTGGACAACTATCAGTCAGCATATGGACAGCATTGGGCTTGATGGAGCAAAGTTTTACTTGCTTTAAGGCTGTCCATATACTGATAAACAACTATTTACAGCGAAGGAGCCTCCAGCCATGCTTGCCCTCACTTTCAGTCTGAACTGGCAGAGCTGAGACACCAATTGACCACCTCCCTGAGAGCTAGGATGCTGCGCAGCCACTAGCATTCTGTATAACTATGATGTTAATTGGTGTGTGTATGTAATATAATCTTTCTTTAAAACAGTGATTTCTCAACCATTTAGAATGCTTAGTTATATGGATGTGTTATCCTTATTTCCAGATTCCAACTGCTCCACCAAGTTACACTGGAAGACACCTATGGTGAAAAATCTTATAGGAAGAGAGAGACCGAATCCATTAACAGATTTTATTCCCCAGCACTGTGTTTCTTTCTGTGGGAAGGAGCCAATAATACTGTAATATTACTCCCAGAATAAGGAGAGCAGAAAACCCATCTGGGATCATGGGAGTCCTAGAACTAATAGCTTTTAAATAAATAAATAAATATGTGAGCACTGTTGAATTGATAAGCTAACCACAAAAGCAAAACCTCTGCAGTGAAAGATGAGCTGAAACTAAAATTTGAACATAGATGTAGGCCCATTCTTTTAAAAAATATGGGGAAAAGGAGGGGTGGCATTTCTCAAATGGCAAGGCAGCATTGAGCTAGAGTCCATGTGCTAGGTGATCCTGGACTTTATGTGGTTTTCCATCATTTTGGAAAGAACAAAAACAAAGTCCATAATGCCAGAAGAGATCATTCCACTCCTGTGCAAGTTGTCCTTCAACTTCATCTGTCACCTTTGGAACAAGCAAAGGGCCTGAGACAACCCCTCCAGCCCACTTTACTAGAATGAGCTTTACTCCCCTGATGCTTCCTTCACAGTAAAGTCAATGGAATCCATGGTTTGTCATCACATCCCATGTACTGGTTGGGTTTCTTAAGATGAGCTTTGGGGATAGAAAATCCAGGGTGTGTCTCTGGGAATTCCCTTAAGAGTTGAGGTTGGCTCATTTTTATGCCACCGTATTTTTAAAAGCAAGAAGAAGAAAGAGGAGGAGGAGGAGAGTGCTCCACAGCAGCCTTTGGTTATGATTGCTGGCCTCCTTCCCTTCCCCAGCTCCCAGGAAGCACAGCAGGACGCTGTATCATAAATGAGGTCCTAAAGAGATGTGGAAGTTTTTTCTCTGCCTCTTCTACCCCTCTGGTGATGTCAAAGGTACTCCTAAGAGGGGCACAACTTGCTGTTAAATTGGGCTCTTGGGAGCAGGAAGAAAATGTGGATCCTCAGTATGTGAGGAGCAGGAACAAAGGGACACATGGCCTACCTCATGTCCCAGTGCCCTGAGCTGAAAGGACACACACTATATCTTTCCCAAAACTGATTCCCCCATCCCCACGTCATGGATCACAGCAATAAGGTGTTCTTTGAAAATGAGAAATGTTCAGGTATCTCTTGATGGGGGTCCCTTAACGTGTATGCAATAGTTCCCCCCTTTGCTTGCGGCCACCCTCTCATCGCCAGTTTAATATTAAAGCCTCATTGACTGCAATGGTTTATGCATTTATTTATTTATTTTGCATTTTCTTGTATGTTCTTTTATGCAACATTTTTTAAACAAAAAAAATGAAATGGGATTATTTTCACATGGGTTCTTGGGAAAGAATTGTCTTTTTTTCCCAGAGGCTCCCATGTTCCTGCTGCCTTTTCACATTTCTGTGATTTTAATTATATTTGGCAAAGCATTCCTTCATTGTCTAGCATTGAATACATATCGGGCATGCGAGCTGTCATTTACATCATCATCTGTGCTGGCCAGCATTATTCTCTTGCTTTCCTAGAGACTAAATGCAATTGAGGTTTGCGTCTGTGTGTGTGTATAGTGCATTACATGAGGTAGTAAGATGGAATTCTTTTGCATCTGTTCTAATAAATAAATTTTATTTTCATTATAATGTATAAATAAAATAAAATAACTCAGTAGAGTTGCAAGGTTATTCAATGTACCCTGCAGGGGGAAAGCAACCAGTTTTGATCTGGGAGAGATTTCCTGTCCTGCTTGTACCTAACTTTTTACTTTATTATATACTTGATCTTAGATTTTGGCCCAGTTCTCATTATCTAGGCAGCACCTCTTTGGACTGCATTACAGGACTCATTCAAGCTAATGCTTTTCTATAATAAACACACACATTCCTTGCACACCAAAATCAGCATGTCAAGGAGAAGGGTTCTAGCCTAACATGCTACTTTTCTCTACATAAAACAATTATATTGTATAATCTTTTAGACCAGGAGCTACTCTTAGATTATCAGATAAAGATAAGCACCAATGCCATTTCCCATCTTTGTTGGTGTAGGAGCACCATATTTCTTCAAGAAGTTGGATCTGATCACGGTTATGCATACCTTAGTTATATCAAGGCTAGAAAATAGTAACACATTGCATGGGGCTGCTCTTGGAGAGTGTTTTGAAGCATCTGCAGGCTCAAAATGCTGCCTTAAGCCAGTTCCACATGTGTACTAACTTCATGGGCTTCTGATTTGTTGGGTGAAGAGAGCTCCACCTCACTGGTAGAGCACTGAGTTTCAGTCTCAGGTACCTCTGTTTCAAAAAGACCGGATCATAAGAGCTGTGGGGCAGGGGACTTCTGCCTGCAACCCTGAAGAGCCCACTCAAAAGTAGACAATACTGTGCTAGATAGGCAGATAGCTTGACTGAATACACATAAGGCAACTTTTTATGTTTATTTCAGAGTTGGCTAGGGAACTTTGGGTGTTGGTAGTCTAAAGTGACCTTTCCAAGCTCTATTTCTTCTCTGGATGCAAAATTAATGGTAAAAATCAACGTGGTATTACCTTTCTAAAATCCCAAATGGCTAGGAGGCCATCCCAGGCCATCGGCTGGGGAGCCCTTGCTGGGCCATAGTCCAGATCAGGGGTAGGCAATCTTTCCCCTTTAAGGGCCGAGGGACTTCAGCTCCCAGAATCCCTATTGGCCAACATGGGACTGTTGGCCAACATGGCTGAGGCTTCTGGGAGCTGAAGTCCCTCGGCCCTTAAAGGGGAAAGGTTGCCTACCCCTGGTCCAGATGATGGGAATGAAGAAAAGGCCTTCTCTCTGTGCATTCCAACCTGTGAAGTGTTTTACTGTATTCTACCTTCCAGTTCCCTAAAAGACTGGCCTCATCCTTTCAGTTATGATTCTCCATTGCAGACTTCTTGTCTGATTGGGAAAGCATCAGACTTGCCTTATGTTTAAGTCTTCCAACTATGTTTTTTGTGGGGTGAGGTGAAGTGATGCTATGGTATTCATGATTTGATTGTGTTGCATCATGGTTTTCTATACTGGTTTTTAAAACCTTATAAACTTAGAGAATTCAAGGACAAGGAAGGGGGAGCAAAACATCCTGAAATAAATACGCTTAACTAAGATGTCCTACCTGCAGTCCAAAATAGGTGCAGCCCAGGTCATTTCCCATCTTTGTTGGTGTAGCATCACCTGAGTGAGAACTAGGTCCCTACTTACATCAATAACTTCATTGACTGCAGCTGGTTTAGTTACTACTGAAAATTGATGCAAGAGGAGGTTGTACCTGTAAGTCTCTTAACTGTTCTAAAAATTGCATTGCTGTTATTGCTGTGATCATTGAGCAAGTTTTCCCCCTAATAATTGAGTAATTAATGCTATTTTCCACTATAAACCATCAACTCAATGTTGTTTTCATCTGAGATGAATGAGAGACAAGGACTGCATTACTGTATTTAGCAAATGTATACCTGTTAATTTGGCACAAATTGATGAGAGAAGCTGATATGATAAAAAGAGGCAAAAGGAGGGGAAAGTGGGTATTGCATATTCAGTATTCTAGAAACCTCTGTTCAGAGTAAGAGCTTGAAAAAAAATGCTGTATTTTTCATTATGAGTAAATAGTGGGGTATCTCCAGGAAATGGATAATTTAGCATTATATAAAAACTTTAGTTGGTACTTTCCCATGTGCAAAATTTAAGGCAAAGTTGCATTTCAAAATACCTCTCCATTTTTGTGGACTTGACGTCCGCGTCCCTCACCCGTTCGTGGGCGGCAAATGGAGGGAGACAAAATGGGGGTGCGCCGTGGCAGGCACTTGCGCACCCCCATGATCACACACCACCATTCAAGCCTATGGGGCTTGAATATTTGCGATTTTCCATTGTCGCTCCAGAACGGATCCCTCATGAAAACAAGGGGCGACTGGAATTTTCTGAAACAAATTTTCTGATAAAAATGCATAAGATGAACATGGCAAAAATGGTGAGAAAAACTTATTTCCTAGCTGAATATTGCTAATACATTTTTGGGAGAAAAAACAATTTGCTTCTTGGGAGTGGCTTAAAGAAGGAAAGACAGCTACTTTCAGAAATATATTGAGTTGTTCAATTTTTTTTTTCCTTTTAGACAGGAAGGGATTTAGCAATCCTGCTCCCAGTTAAGTCAATGGCAGTTGGGGATCTTAAAGACAGGGCTGGATTCTGCAAACACGGGACTTCCCTTAACTACACATGGGAGCCTGGTCCATGCTTCATAATGTTGGGAGGTCCACTGATTCAACTATAATTCATCATTTTCCCAGAAAATTTATTTTTCCAAATGTTTGGGGTTTTTTTAGTCTGTGGTTTGTCGTATCTGATGTCACCACTCCTACCAAACAGTGTTGTTGGACATCTCTAAAAAGTATGTTTGCATTATCTTGTGTTTTTTTAAATGTAACTGTTGTTCATAGGGTGTTTTTTTTTTTTTTTGCCTTTTGATGAAAGTGATGGTGAATGTAGCGCATCTGGTGAGCAACATAACTCTACAACAGTTAAGCACAACTATTTGGGGATTTGATTTCACAGTAACTCACTTTGGGAAGTGTAAAAGCTACTATATTCTTCATTGTTGCCATTAATAACAGCACTTGATAGAAAGGGGAAGGAAACTACTTAACATTTTAAGGCAGTGGTTCCTAACCTGTAGTTCCTCCGGTTATGGCTAGACTATAGTCCCCAGAATCCATCACCATGGGCCATGCTGGCTAGGACTTCTGGGAATTAGACTAAATCAAAAAGTGGGGTCCCATACTTAGGAACTACTGCTTCAAAGCAGCTTAATGTGTTCTGTATTATTTTTTCAATATCAGCTGGCAGAAATGACACAAGCCAGCAAGCACTGTAATTTGCAAAGCTAATTTCTCTTTCCCATCCTCTCTTACTCAGAGGATTGTTAGCCCCTAGTCGCTGCAGTCAAGAGCCAGTGTGTTGTAATGGTTTTGAATGCTAGAACTCTGGAGACCAGGGTTCAATTCCTGTTTGGCCATGAAACCCACTGAGCGATCTTGGCCAAGTCACATGCTCTCAGCTTCAGGGGAAGGCAATGGCAAACCTCCTCTGAACAAATCTTGCCAAGAAAACCCCATGATAGCTTTGCCTTAGGGTCACCATAAGTCAGAAATGACTTGAAAACACACAACACACACACACATTGGCTTGAAGCTGATAGCCTAATGGCCAGGAACTTGAGTAGAACTGGGTCATGTAGGCAAGCCTGTTTAAAACTTGCTAATTTTCATATGTCAGGTGATCTTGACTTCTTGTAAACTGTACCCATTTATTTGCCTGGATTAGTAAGACTTGACGGGCATGCATGTAATTTTGGGGAAAGAAACCTGTCCAATCAGAGCACAATGGACTGAAGCCATTGTTGAATGATAAACATGTGCCAGTGGCACACTTTCCTATTTTCCATTCACCATGTGCGTGTGTGGAACAAGTGCATCAAAGGTTCCTCCCTCTCCAACAGCCCTTTTGTGTTCTTTGGAAGGGAGATCCAGCATTTCATGCAGGATTGTACTTCAGTGTCCTGGTGAGATGATATCCCCTCTAAAACCAAAGTGTGTTCAGACAGGGCAGTCACAGAGCTTGAAAATGGTAGGAGAGTTCTTTCACTGCTTCTCCCAGAATTGTGGTGGCCTTGCTGGCTGGGAGATTTTGGGAGTTGTAGTCCCCAAAAGTAACTTTTCCAAGTTCTTGACAGTCATCCCATTTGGTTAACTCAATGGTTTGAGGTCTCCCTTCTAACCAAAGGCAATACAACTGGGAGTATATGTAGCTTTTATTTAAAAATTGAACTAGTCAATGGTTTCCAGATTACTTAGCAGGTGCTTTTTCTTAACCGATGGGAGCCAAGTCTCTCTCTCCTTTTTCTTTTTGATATTATATATATATTTATTAAATGTATTAATGTGTGTTTTTATAATGTGTCCCTTTCCCACCCTGCTGATGTTTGCATACCATTTAATCTTGGACAGTTTGGGGTGGGTTTTCAAGACAATCAACATGTACCATAATGACTGTATATAAAGATAGTGAATTTTAAAAACAAAAAGCAAATTGTAAAGCATGGGCAAAATGTGTTTTATTTTCGAAAATGCTGTTCTTAACAAAATGAAACAAAACAAAAATAAAGGCTTTACTATTTACTTACAATGTTCTGATCATTTTGGTTTTGGCTTGGTTTTTTAGAGTTAAAATGTGCTTCTGACGTTAGAAAAAGATGTAGTGTAGGTACACATTACGAAGTTCAGCTTCTCTACTCACTTGAGATTTTTCTGAAACTTTCATCTGCTTCTCCTACAGAACACAAAAGGGGGGACAGGGTAGGTAATTATGTACATTGTTCAACATTTCTGAAATCTGACTGTTTTTACCTTTACAGTCTGAAGATATTTTTAATATTAGAGTGCTAAAAGCTCTTAATGCAGCTGCTACAAGATCCATTTACATCAGGAATAGGAAACTTCCAACAGTTCTGGGTGGCAGGTTTTTCATTCCCAGAAACACCATGGGCTACTTCATGCTGACCAATAACCAAAAAACAAAATCAAAGGCTCAGTTTTGGGCCTTTGCTTTGCCAAGGCGAGGCCTATGGGCCTTGCGTCCTTTTTTGATATGTGGTGGGTTTCTGGGGAGAGGATAACCATTAAGATGCACATGGGAGTCTTGAGGGGAGCCTTGTAGGCCACAAAAATAGCCTTGGGGACCACATGTCGTGTCTAGGGTACACTATGCTCACACCTAATTGACAAATAGATTTGGCAGGACCCATCTGCTTTGCAAATAATGTTATTGATGAAATTGGGGGCCGTAACAATAAAAGTGATGATAATAAGGCTAGAATGATGTTCTAACCATACTCTGTATTTGTGTTGATATATATACATATACATATACATATATATTTACTGTGTAGTCTAGTATTGCAGAACCTTTGGCTTACCAGAGGTTTCCTACAGCCTCCTTTAGCACAACCCAGCAGGGTCAATGGTAAAGAACTATGTTGTACTCTAAAACTTCTGGAACGCTAAGGGTTCTTCACATCTGGTAGCATATCTTGTGCCCAGGTAACAGTGGGATGGAAATCATGATATTCTAGACCCTTTTTGGAGGTTACAAAAATGTTGTTCCAGCCCCTTTTTGGGGAGGGGGGGGTTACACAAATAAATGGGTCCTGATCTCTCTTAATCCATGTTATGATTATTATTTTTTAAAATCCCATTAGCTCATGAGAACTTTGGCTAGCAGCTGCATCACCGGTCACTTTTTTGGACTGGCAGTTCTTTGAAACAAAGTGCATCCTCTCCTTCCACACACATCTTTACAGAAATGGATTTCTGGCAACTCAGTTGTAGAGGTTTTCGTGGCCTGCTATGGTCCCAGGTGAGTGAAAATTGGCCCCTGGAGCTCTAAAGCCTACCCATCCTGGCTTCAACTAATTCTAAAAGGTTGAAGGTATAAGCTTGCTACAATAGATGAAGATATGTGCCCTACCAGAGCTGAGCCACCAATAGGCAACATTTAGCTTTTTTTTTGCTAGTATAGAATCAATTCTTCAGAACTAAACAACTCATTGGCCATCTGTCAGGGATGCTTTGATTGGGAGTTCCTGCATGGCAGGGGGTTGGACTAGATGGCCCTTGTGGTCTCTTCCAACTCTATGATTCTATGATTCTATGATTGATGCCAAGCACCACACCTGTGGCAATAGGGTCTAAAGGGATGGTCCAAGCAGGCTACTTGGTTGCTCCTGAACAACCTCCGCTGCAACCTCAGGGGCAAATTCCATGACCTCTGTCTTCTTTAAGATTTCCAACACTGAAAATTTTGATCGCTGTGGACTTGGCTGTACAGAATCTTCCAGTTTGGTTCCCACTGTAAGTAAATATAGAGATGTATATGAATACATATGCATATGCAGAGACACACATTCAAAACCATACATTAAATCCAGATTTTTAAAAGATGTGGTTAGCAAATTGTTGCCCTTCTGTTTCAGAACTTGGAAAAGTTTGACCTACAGCTCCCATAAATCTCTTAGGCAGCATAGGCACTGGTGTGGAACATGCTGTTGAGGTATTAGTCCCACGAGTCTACCTTAGGGTAGCCAATAGTGGCGGTAGACTGGACTCAAAAGTCCAGTAACATCTGGAAGACCACAAGTTTCCTATATGTGCAACTAGGAGTTAACATTCCCCAGTCAATCCAGTTAGATGTTAGAGCATCTCAGTCACTTATCTCTAGTGGATGGTTAAACAAAGGGAGGGGGGCAAGTAACAATCTGCATAGTTCTCAGACACTTGAAGCAACTTTCAAATGGGCTTCAATTACTTTTCTTGCCTAGTGTACCACCTGAATGTATCTCCAGCTTTGCCGATATGCAGCCTGAGCTGCTATGTCACTGCATGGCTCTGCTAAGCCATCTCCAAAATCTGTGAACTTCAAAAAAGAAAAAAAGGCAATGAGCAGTTCTCTGGGATCAGCCAGTTCTCTAGCTGGCAGAGGTAGATTAACAAACTTTGGTTTTCCAGTTATTTTCCATTTCAGCTTCCAGAATTGATGACTGTTGGCCAAGCTGGCTGGGGCTTTTGGGAGCTGAAGTCCAAAACACCTGCAGGATCAGAGTTTGGGAACCAACACATTGATTGAATTAACTAATCCTTAACCATGAAGTAAAGAAACACAATGCCCAATCCACCAGACGAAATTTGTTCAAGCATGTATTTCTTCCCTAGTGCCCCGATTTTGTTCCATCCTCATGTAGAGTTGTGGCAAAACAAAGTGCACACCAATTACGGGCCATTTTTGCAATATCCCTAATAAAAGATATCCTATCTCAGATTTTGGGTTTTACTTACAGACCACATAGCTTTTCGTTACTTTTATTATCTGATGGAAGAATCATTTCCCCCTTAACTATCAAACCTGTATGAATACATTTTCAATTATTTAAAAGGGTGTAATGGATAGGTTTCTCTGGAGCATTTCTCTTTAGGGGTCTCATCACTGAACCTTTGTACCAAGGTTCTGACATTCTGCGACAGGAGACTAAAGTTAGGAACCCAGGAAGCTTCCCTATACCAAGGCAGTATACTGATCAGACTGGAATCTTCCAGCCTTTTGTGGTGAAGCCAACGATTGAACCAGAGATCTTCTGATTGCAAAATAGGTGCTCTATCTCCTGAGCCTAGCCACCACTCGCTCCAGAACCTTGCCCAAGAATGGATTCAGGATACAGGGATGGCTCACAACATTTTGCTGTCAGAGGCAAAGGACAAAATGACGCCAGCCCAACGTTCCAGTACATACTCCAGCTGAATCATTTCAACATTGGCAACAGGATGGCACCCCCCACTCCATCCAAGGACAAAAGATTAACTTTGGGTGCTGAAAGAGAACAGCAAAGGAAGACTGCCCCAGTAACCAGCATCTACCGCCTGAGGTAGTAGTCTTCCTCTGCCTCATCCCTTCCCAAAGGTTCTTCTGATTTACAGTCAACTAGTTTGCTCAGTAAGGATTTGTCAAAAAGTAGTACATTTCTTTTTCTTTTTTCAAAATTCGGCTTGATTGATGAATACACACACACACAAAATATTTACTGAACCTTTGGGACTCACAAGGTCTGTTCTTTTATTTATTAGTTAAGGGGGAAGAGGAATGCTAACAACAGAATAGTTTCTTGTATGCCATGGTCCAAACAAGAATGTTAGCCATGTGATTTGAGAGTGGTGTGCCAGCTGGGTTAGGCAATAGGACAAAAAGGCCATAGTAGGGCTCTCCTGCTGGAGTAAACAATCGTGAATGAACAAAAGCCTTGCATCATAATAGTAAAAAGCCCAGCCTCCTACTCTGCATTCATATTCCCTAGGAAGGCTGCAATACAGAAAACAGGAACCTACAACAAAGAATTGGCTGATTCATTCAAGACAAGCAGCAAAATGTCTTATTTGTATCCACAGCCTAACAGAACCTGGAAAAGTTACTTTTCGGGCAACAAATCTTAGAATAAATTGGAGTGTGACAGCCTTCCAGTAGCCTTCCTCCTAGTCAGGCCTTGGAATTCCATGTTGTCCTAGTTCTGAACATGGAAGTGGGGAACTCCATATAGTCATCCTATGTAATATCTGTAAAGTTCATTTTGTGGAAATGAAATTTTCCACTAAGTTTTTCCCAAGTTCTGGGTAATAACTGTCATGCCAGTTGCAGGGCAGGTGTAGATTTCTGGACACAAATGGGAAGACTTTGGGTCCAAGGCACGCCTGAATCCATCTCATATCTTCCCTTTCAACTTCTACTGCTATCAGAGCACCATCCACAATGGAGTCATGGTGGCTCTCCCTCCCCTTCTGGCTATAGTTCTTCCAGTTTGTCTGCAGTAAGGAATCTCCTTTGTTCCCTAGGCCAATGTGACTCAAAAGTGGTGGTCCAGGCACTGGTGACAGTCCACTGGTTGCCAGCCCTTGGTGAGTTTCCAGGAAAGAAAGAAACAATTGCAGCCGATGGACAATATGATAGGGAGCCTAGCATGTAAAAGACAGACAGACAGACAGACAGACAAAAACAAAAACTGCTGGTCCCCCACCATCAAATACCATGGAAAGCACTGCTCCAGGACACAAATAGTCCTAGCTGACCATGAAAGGATTGTACTCAAAGATCTGGATCCTACGTTTAATTTTGACTAGGGGAGACCCATTAAATCAATTGGATTGAGATAAGAGGTTCTCTAACTCTCCCACTCCCCCGCAAAGATTTTTTTTTTGATGCGTCTGCAAATCCTGGGGTTCCCCTAAGCCTGCTGATAACTCATTGTTGTGTATAGGTGGTGGTGAACTGACTGCATGATGGTCTAAATTCTAGAGCAGAGCCATTCAGTCAACTGGATATATTGACCCTGTTGACATACCATTCCACAACTGGAGCAATGTGAATAATCAATAGGACTCTAGCCGGCAATGGCCTTCACAGTGCGGATATCAGAAACAGATGAGCGATTACTTCAATGGGGCTTGCTCTCAGGTAAATAGGACTGTAGCCTGAATCAAGACAATCCTTTATAGCAGGGGTAGGCAACCTTTCCCCTTTAAGGGCCGAGGGACTTCAGCTCCCAGAATCCAGGAGCTATTGGCCAACATGGCTGAGGCTTCTGGGAGCTGAAGTCCCTCGGCCCTTAGAGGGGAAAGGTTGCCTACCCCTGCTTTATAGCATGCCAGAAATAGCAGGAACGACGCCTCAAGTGGAATCGATTCACCGACCCAGAGCGAAAGCGAACTGCAAACCAGTTTAAAATGTCAGTGGGAACAGGTCCATGCAGTCCTTTATGTGTTGGAGGATTTCAGACCATACTCGCCAATATTTCACACATGAAAACTGGCACACTCATGGCCAAGCAAAATCATAATGTGGTCAAGCTGGCAAAAGTTACTAAAGCTTTTGCCTAAGCCTACAGGAATAGGCAAGATTCCTCCCCACCTCTCTTCTTCCTCTGCTGAGTTACCTGAGTGCTAATTACTTTTGCACTTTGAATTCAGTTTGCAGCAACTGAGGTAAGGTGAAGATGAAGGAGGAAAGTGGGAGGAAGAGAGAGAAAGCAGGACATTTTAAAGGCAGCTGGAAAAGTGGGATGATAGAGAGTTAACTGGGACTGTCCCTGCCAAATCAGACCAGTCTGAATGTGTGTTGCGGTCCCAACAACCCTAGTCAACACAGCCAATAGTGAGGAATGCTGAGAGCTGCAGCCACCGGATTTATAGACCAAGGTTTCAACACTGCTTTGATATTAAAAGGAACAGATGAAGAGAACAGAGAGAACTCTATTCAATTAATGTAAACCTTAGAACAAAATAAGAAAACATTTAGCACAGTCGGTTGCAGTACAACATCACAGAGGACAAAGCTTCATTTTTAGAAGAGTAACCGAGTACAACTTATTAGCCAGGTCTTAATGTAATATATACGTATATATCTATATCTGGAATGGAAGTCTCATCCTCGCTGACTAATTAAAGGCTCAAAACAGCATCAGTCTGAAACTGGAGCTGCTGCCTGTCTGGGAGGAACAAGAGATTCAGATCTTAAAATGCCCATCTCTATTATGAACATGCTAGCTAGAAATCTGGGAAATGCTAGGTTGTTCCAACTTTTGTTTACAAAAGTTCACTAAAACTGCTTAGTGAACACGATAATGGGGAAACTACGGCTACTTGCAGAGCCATCCAAACAACTTTCCCTAACTGTCTTTCTGATGGATTTTTGCCTTCATGTTTGCTATTCAAAGAAGGTGTATGAAGAAGAGAAGTAAAAGCACCAGTGTTTTTCTCCTGGGTTTCCCCCCGGCCTCCACTGCATTTTGACCTAAGGAAGAGTTCTAGACGCTCTTTCCTATGTTGTGTCATTTTGGTTGGTCCAAATAAAGGTACAGATGGTTAAATTTGGACATACCTCAGCCCATTCCTAACCCTCACATTATTTTGGTCCATATGGGTTTGGGTATCTCAAGGAATAATGTCGTCTAGGTGAGGAGAAAAATATTTTCTTTTTTGTACCATCTTTTTGTAAAGATGGGTCTTTACCTTTCAGGAAATTACTTTGGGATATGTTGGAGGGGGGAGGGCTGGCAGAGGACAGATATAGCAACAACTTGCAGGGAGCCAAACCTTTGCCTTTTTCCTTCTTTTTCTTGTCCCTAGTTTTGGTTCCACCTGGCCTGATGAAAAGTCATAAAGAACTCATTTGTGGCATTTTGGTTGGTCCTAATGAACACTGAGCCAGCATGGTACAGTGGTTGAAGTGTTGGAATAAGTCTCTGGAGACTAGGATTTGAATCCCGGCTCTATCATGGAAACCTACTGGATGACCCTGGGCAAGTCACATTCTCTCAGTCTCAGAGGAAGGCAAGGGCGATCCTGCTCTGAACAGATTCTGGCAAGAAAACCCCATGGTAGGTTCACATTAGGGTCACCATATGTCAGAAATGATTGACATAACGACAACAATAATAAAAGTATTTACCAGGTTTAGATTTTGGATTGCCTCCAGTCTCATGAATGGGTTTGGTTTGGTTTTTTTTCACAAAGCAGTGAGCATTTTTGGCATTCATGAATGGGGGAGAGCAGGAATGTGTTTGACGTTTGTTACAATTGACCTAAAGCACTTCCTTCCATTTTATCAGCCATCCCAGCTGCAGTAGGTTTGGCATTTCAAAGACTCCCCAACTGTGGGTGTGTATTGGTACAGCAGCAGGATCTACCTCTCTAGAAGTCTTATGACTTCTGCTGCTGCATTCCCAGCTGTTACTGCTGAGATCAAATGTACAAACCATTTCTGGCATTTGGAAAACGCTTATTGCAAACACCACACAGCACACCAATGGAGTGCTCTGTCACGTGCAAAATGGCTTCTGTTTGGAAGGCAGATCAAGAACGTTATGTGTGTGTTAACTGTCCTTGAGTTGGCCTTGACATATGGCAACCCTATGAATGAGATATCTCCAAGGCACCCTGTCCTCGACAGTCCTGTGTCAGATCTTGCAGACTCGGAGCCAAGACTTCCTTCATTGAATCTATCCACTTGTAAAGGGGTCTTCCTTTTTTCCTGCTGCCTTCTACTTTACCTAGCATTACTGTATTTTCTAATGATATGAGACTTCCTCATGATATGACCAACATATCAGTTTGATCATTTTGGCTTCTGGGAGAGTTCAGGCTTGATTTGTTCTAGGATCAATTTATTTATCTTTTTAGTGGTTAATGGCATCCACAGAACTCTTTTCCAACACCATACCTCAAATTAGTTGATTTTCTTCCTATCAGCTTTCTGATATACAATAACATGGACAATCCTAACTTTAGTACTCAGTGAGCTATCTTTGCACTGCAACATCTTTTCTAATTCTTTCATAGCTCAAAAAACTTTTCATCAGTCCTAGTCGTCTTCTGGTTTCTTGACTGCAATCTTCATTCTGATTAATAATTAATTAATTAACTGATAACTGATCCAAGGTATGGAAAATCTTTATTTGAATTTCTTCTTCATCTACATTAAAGTTATGCAAATCACCCATGGTCATTATTTTTATTTTCTTAATGTTCAGCATTACACCTGCTCTAGCACTTTCAACCTTGGCTTCAGTAATTGTGACACTGTGAAAGTCCATTTGATATTTTTTTTCCAAAATCCTATTGTTGTAAATAAATCCTCTTGCAGACACTACTCTACATAAATTGGTAGGACTGGGTCCCATGTTGTTCAAAAGCAACAGAGCAGTTTAAATACTAACAAATCCAGCACAGCTAACCAATCCAGCACCATTTTCATGGCTTATAGAGTTTTTCATCAGAAGCATGGAGTGCTATCTAAAATTTCATTCTTGTACCCAGGCACACATGCATACACGTGATTAAGGGGTTTCGGGGACTGGAGAAAGGAAGCTGAAAGGAACTGATTTGAAGAAAGTATTGGCTGAGTGAGTTATTAATATTAGCCATTCCCCAAACTGTTGCTGACAACTCAAACTTGGCACTAGGTAAGTCAATTCAAGACTAGTGTGATTTAAAAAATCAGTTATATCTTGATTTAAAACACTGGTAATAGACTGGAAATGCCTAATGACTCAACAGATTAGAAAGGTGGGCCAAAACTTTAAAAAAAGGAATTTCAACAGGGAGAAATGTAGGTACTACACTTAGGTAGAAAAAAATGAAATATACAGATATAGGATGGGGGACAGCTGACGCAGTGGCATCCCTGGGCTTGGTGTCACCTGGTTCAGGGGGATGGCCTCCCCCTCTCACTTATTTAGCTGCCCGCCAGCCTGGGCAAGTGAGAAAGGGGGGCTCACCCCTCCTTTGCCTCCCAGTGGCTTCCTCATGAGGAGGGAGCACTGGGAAGGTGAAGCCAGGAGGGCTGGGCTCGGCCCTCCTTTCCTTCCACATGGCTCCCTCCTCGCAAGGAAGCCACACAGATGCAAAGCCAGGAGGGTTGTCCTTGCTGCTGCTTTGCAATTGTGTGAGTTCATCACGAGGAGAGAGTTGTGCAGAGACAAAGCCAGGAGGCTCACCCTTTCTCCTCTTCTGCTGTCTTGGCCTCCTCCCCAGGGAGAGAGCCCTGGAAGCAAAGAAGGGCCAGGCACCAGAAGCAGCAGCAGCACCACACACCCCTTCAGTGGGAGGAGAGCCGTGCTAGATACCACCTGAATGTTACCCTTCTTCCTGGATGTCACCTGGTGAGATCTGCACCCCCTAGTTGACTTGATGTGACAATGGTACATGCAAAAGGAATCTAGAAGTCTTAGGGCTTTTGCAGACTGCTAAAAATAATGCAGCTTGAGCCCACTTTAACTGCCCTGGCTCAGTGCCAGGGAATCATGGGAACTGTAGTTTTTTCTGAGACATTGAGCTTTCTCTGTCAGAGAGCTCTGGTACCACAATAGACTACAGTTCCCATGATTCCCTAGCGCTGAACTAGGACAGTTAAAGTGGACTCAAGTTGCATTATTTCTGGCAGTCTGCAAAGGCCCTTAGTAGAGTCAACAGTGTGCTAAAGGTAAAGGTATTCCCATTGACAAGGTTGTCAAGTTGTGTCCAACTGTAGGAGGTGGTGCTCATCTCCATTACTAAGCTGAAGAGCCAGTGTTGTCAGAGACTACTCCGTGATCATATGGCCAGCATGACTGCACAGAATGCTATTTACCATAGCAGTACCTATTTATCTATTTGCATTTGCATGCATTTGCACTGCTGGGTTGGCAGAAGCTGGAACTAATGATGGGAACTCACTCCATCACATGGCACCTGGGTCTTGAACTGCCAACCTGCCAATCTTGCAATCAACAGAGTCAGTGTCTTAACCACTTCAGCTACTGCGTGTGCTACAACAGCTTAAAAAAGCTGGTATGATACCAGGGATCATCAATAGGATTACAGTGTCAAGATTGAGGGAAGTAATGGTACCACTCTATTCTGCTTTGGCCAAACCTCACCTCGAATACTGTGTCCAATTCTGGACACCACAATTCAAGAATGATAGAACCACAGAATCATAGAGTTGGAAGAGACCACAAAGGCCATCCAGTCCAATGCAGGAATACACAAGTAAAGCACTCCCAACAATGGTCATCCACCCTCTATTTAAAAACCTCCCAAAAGGAGCCTCCGCCACACTTCAAGGTAGAATATTTGTCAAACAGTTCTCACAGTAAAGACTTTTTCCCCTAATGTTTAGATGGAATTTTTTTTATGGATGTCCAGAGAAGGGTGAAAGGTCTGGAAGTCATGCCCTATGAGGAGAGACTTAGGGAGCTGGGATTAGCCTGAAGAAAAGAAAGTTAAGAGGTAGTCATGTTTACTAAATATTTGAAAGGATGTCATACTGAAGATGGAGCAAGCTACTGCTTCAGAGACAAAGACATGGAACAAATTACAGGAAAAAAGATTATACCTAACATTAGGAAGAGGTGTTTGACACGGAATACACTGCCTCAGTGTGTGATGGAGTCTTCCTCTTTGGAGAATTTTAAACAGAGGTTTGGATGGCCATCTGTCGGGGGTGCTTTGATTCTGTGTTCCTGCATGGCAGGGGGTTGGACTATGATTTTATGGCTTGTGATTCAGCAACCTCTTGCTCTCATTTGTTTCACAGTCATTCCACAGTATTGTTCACAAATGAGATATTGTGTTGGATTCAAAGGTTGCCATCCACCAACATCCAACATCCTTCCTCTGCTGAAAGAAGACCTTCCACTAACAGAGACAGCATCCTTGGAGGAAGTGCAATCTAGGAGAGCAGGAAATGGAATTGCACAGCATTTGTGACACTTTTGAAATGCAATTTCCAACAGCCCCAGCCAACACAGCATAAAAATGAAGAATGCTAGAGTCAATGGTGAGGGAAGCTGGGAGATGTAGTTTAACTACATCTGGAGGGCGGCACAGTTCTAGCATTAGAAAAAGAAACTTTTGGCTCCAACTCCTTTTCTGGAAATGTTGCTAATTTGAGTTTGGCAGTCTTAACATAATGATTTAAATGACCATCATCATAAAAGCTGATAAGAATTCAAAGAGTTTTCCAGGATGATGCAGAAAGATTTGAGTGTGCCAAAGATCCCCTTAAATTAGGATCTCACTCCAGCACTTGCTACCCATTACAATGTCCGAGCTGACCCTTGCAGCTCTCCCATTACCTGATCAGCATCAAATTAATGATCAACTGTCCAAAAATATGTTGCTTCTTGAAATAAGTCCCTTTTTTCTCCCTAGCAGATCTTTATTTCTGCAACTCCCTTCCAGAACACCTAAGTCAAGAGCGGACAAATTGTTGACTCCAGATATCAGGGAGAGACAACCTGGACTGCAACTCCCATTATCACTAACCACCAGCCATCCTGACTGTGGATGATGGAGGTAGTAGTAAAACATATCTGGATGGTGCTGGATTGTCTACCCCAGTCTTTTAAGCTACAGACCTAACTTCAAACATTCTACACATACACACACAGCCAAATCTTGAGACACTGATAAGCTTCAAAAATGAAAATATGAAGTTACAGGAAAAGAAGTGGCAGCTTTCATGCTAGTCCTGTGAATAGCAGTGGTTGTTTTCAAAACACAGATGCGTCTTTGTCTGGGGAAGGGGAACTAAACAAACAATTTTATTATCATGTGATTGACCTAAAAGAAGAAGGGTTATGAAATGCCCAAGAAGCTTACAGCCTCACCCTGTGGCTTTAAGTCTGCCCAGCAACTGAAAACAGAATTCCCAAAGGATGAGAGTTCTTCCAAGTAAATGCAGTCAAAATATATGATCCTGTGTGGTTTAAACATATATTTTTTTCTCCAAGGGGAATATCCCTTTACTCTTCCTACTGTGCACTGTAAAAGGACATTGATTGATTGATTGATTGATTGATTGATTGATTGATTGGGGTGCTGTTTGCAACCAGTTTTTAAAGGAACTACACTTGTCCCTCCACATTCACTGGGGTTAGGGGCACAGGACCCCCGTGAATGTGGAAAAACCACAAATAACAAAAACTCGATGTTTTTACCTGAGAGAACACCTCTCTAGGGATCTCTAGGTCCTCCAGTGCAACTTCGTGGTCATCATCTGCCAAACATTGACCATAGAATTGCTCTGGAGGAGCTACCAATGCCTAGTGGAGTGTTCCCTCTAGGAACCTCTAGGTCCTTCAGTGTGACTTTTGGTTAAAGTTGACCACAGAGTTACGCTAGAGGACCTAGATATTCCTAGCAAGAACATATTAATAAAATCCGTGAATAATCAAATCTGCAAAAGTCAAATGTGGAGGGACAAATGTATTGTTATTGCTTAAAGGAACTGCACTGTACAAAGAAGTATTGGGAGAAATGTAGCATTTGGGGTGTTATCAAAAGTGCATTTTTTTGAATTTTTGTTTGTGTATGAATTCCTCATGACCCCAGATGTACTCTGCAATGAACCCAAAGTGCCACCAAGGCAAAGCATACCTAGGTCACTTGGAAGACTGGAAAATCCCCTATCTCCAAAGCCAGGCAGATAGTGTGGGAGTTGCAAATAGACCATTATCATCTCCATAATCAGAAGGATGGGCAATAATGGCCTAGATGTCTCACCTGATGAGGCAGCTAACAACTTAATCCTCACCAGGAGCACTCCCAGACTGCGAACACAGTCCTTAGAGGAGAGTGTGACCCTATCCCGGACTGGAGGTTGCATCCCAATACCTGGTTTCGGGGCCGCTACTGTAAGTACCTCCGTTTTATCTGCATTCAGTATCAACCTGTTTTAGTCCATTACTGCTTTAAGACAATCATTGAGGGGAGAGATGCCATCTGAAGTCAAAGCTGAAGACTGAGACATGGAGAAATATATCTGGGTATCATCAGCATACTGATAACACCCCACCCCATGTCTCCGGATGATCTCTCCCAGCGGTTCCATATATATATTGAATAGCATTGGGGACAGGATGGCGCCTTCTGGGACACCACAATTAAGCTCTTTCCTTGAAGAGCAACTGTCCCCAAGCATCACCCTCTGGAATCTGCCCGAGAGGAAGGAATGGAACCATTGCAGTGCAATGCCTCCAAATCCTAACCTTCTCAGACGATCCAAGAGGATGTCATGATCTATTGCAGGGGTTGGTAACCTATGGCCCGTGGGCCACACACGGCCCGCTGAGGCCTGCTGACCGGCCCCTACCCAGTCCTGCCGCCGCCGCCTTTCGTGGCCGCAGGGGTCCTCCGGGGCGCCATTTTGTGTTACAAAATGGTGACTGGAGTCTCGCGCAACCTTTCCCATCCTGCCCCGCGATGGGAAAGGTTGCGCAAGACTCCGGGCGCCATTTTGGAACACAAAATGGCGTCCCAGAGAACCCCCGCAGTCGCGCTGGCCTCTCCAAGGTCCGGCGCGGTTGAGGGAGCCCTCCTGGGAGTGCACCACGGTGGTGGTAGTGCGCACGCGCACCACCGCGGCATGGGGGCATCGGGGGACAGGGGGACCAGCCCCACCCCCAAAAAGGTTGCCAACCACTGATCTATTGTATCAAAAGCCGCTAAGAGGTCCAGTGACACCAGCAGGGTCACACTACCCCTGTCGATGCCCAGACGAAAGTCATCAGCTAAGGCGACCATGGCAGTCTCAACTCCATATCCTGTCCTAAAATAATAATAATAATAATAATAATAATAATAATAATAATAATAATAATAGTTTGAAATGAATCTAGATAATCGGTTTCCTCCAAAACAGCTGGAGTTGAAGAGCAACCGCCCTCTCAATCACTTTGCTCAGAAAAGGTAGCAAGGAGACTGGCCTAGAGCTGTTCTTGTCCAGGGGGTCCAGGGAAGGTCTTTTCAGAATCGACCTAACCGCCACTTTCTTCAAACAGGATGGAACATGACCTTCCCTAAGGGATGCATTGATGATGTCTCTAAGAAACATCCTCAAGGCATCTCCCCCCTGGATGGCCAACAAGAGGGCAGGTTGTTTTCCTCACTCTACCAAGAAGCTTGTCCATGTCATCAGTACTCACGGATTGAAACTTAGCCAGTATAATTTCATCAACAGAGTTGCTGGACACCTTGTCAATTGATTCTTTTACAACACTGGCGTGTCTAAGTCAGCCCTTATCTGAGAGATTTTATCTGCAAACATCACAGCAGGCTGTTGTAGGGTTAAGTAATGGTTTATGCACAGGTGGAACCTGTGTCAGTTCCCTTACCATCCCAAACAGCTCTGCTGTACGGGACTCTGCAGACGCAATATGTGCAGAGGAGATGGATTTCTGCACTGCACGTATTACCTCTCGATAGGAACAAAGAAATTTCCTATGATGAGTCTTGTCAGATAAGAGTCGAGTTTTTCGCCAGATGCACTCTAGTCGTTGTCCAACCCGCTTCATCTTCCTAAGCTCTTCAGTATACCATGGTTTATGATTTGAAGTGTGTTGGAAAGGACACTTGAGAGCGATTGTGTCGATAGCCTGAGTGAGATCAGTGTTCGACAGAATCACTGGCGTTGCCCTCTAAGGCTTTCTGGAATCCAATTGGTTCCATTAGCCTTTGAGGGTGGACCATTTTAATGTTCTCTCATGGACCACTTCATGGCCTCTCTTGCTATCACTCAGAGCAATGGGACAGAACCAAAGACCTCCAACTCCACACAGCCAAATACTGAAAAATATGTTCTCAGAGAACATCAAACAACAACAAATACATAGCTAAAACCGACAGACTGTTCACCTCTGAATAATATTACATTGCAAAACATTTTTAAAAGTAGTGCCATAAATGTGCTAATGTATAAATAAATGTTATGAATATATGTATTATGTTACTTTTATATTTAAAATTTTCTCATAATGATAGTGGTGTTAACTGAATCTAACTTGGCATAGTAGTTTGAGTGTTAGACTGTGTCTCTGGAGATTGGGGTTCAATTCTCTGCTGAGCCATTGAAACCCACTGGGTAACCTTGGCCAAGTCACATTCTCTTGGCCTCAGGGAAAGGCAAACCTCCCCTGAACAAACCTTTCCATGAAAACCACATGATAGGTTCACCTTTGTTGCCATAAGTCAGAAATGACTTGAAAGCACACAGCAACAAACAATAAACCTGAATCTAGTCATACTCTAAATTCACCACAATACCAAAATAGAGCAGATCATTATACAGAGAGTCTGTAAGCATTTAGAAAGGAATGCCATAATCTCAAAAAGTCAACATGGGTGTCTCAAAAACAAATCATGCCAGACTAATCTGATCTCTTTTTTGGATAATATTACTAGCTTGGTAGATGAAGAGAATGCTCTGGATGTATTATTATTATTATTATTATTACATTTATTTGTACCCCACTTTTCCCCCAAATCAGGATTCAAAACGCTTACAGTCTAAAAACACAGTACGATTAAAAACCTACAAAAATGATAGTTAAAAAGGAATTAAACTACTTTAATATTAGTTATATTAATAGTGTAGGGATGCAGTGGCTCAAATGGTTAAGATGCTGACTATGGGACTTTGCAGACTGCCAGAAATAGTGCAAAGTAAGTCCACTTTAACTGCCCTGACTCAGTGTTAGGGAATCATGGGAACTGTAGTTTATTGTGGCACCAGAGCTCTCTGACAGAGAAGGCTCAATGTCTCAGAAAAAAATACAATTCCCATGATTCCCTAGCACTGAGCCAGGACAGTTAAAGTGGACTCAATTTGCACTATTTCTAGCAGTCTGCAAAGGCCCTATGTTGATTGCAAGATCGGCAGGTTGGCAGTTCAATATGCAGGTGCTGCATGATGGAGTGAGCTCCCATCACTGGTCCCAGCTTCTTCCAACCTAGCAGTTTGAAAACATGCAAATGCAAGTAGATAAATAGGTACCACTTTGGTGGGAAGGTAAACAGCGTTCTGCGCCATCATGCTGGCCACATGATCTCAGAGTACTCTCTGACAACGCTGTCTCTTTGGCTTAGAAACGGAGATGAGCACCACCCCCATGGTTGGACACGACTTGACAACTGTGCCAACAGGGAATACCTTTACCTTTAATATTAAAATAGATAACTTATTTAAGAATATAATACAATTTAAAAAGATAAAAGCACTTAAAAACCATACACTTTAAAATAATACAAAACTCCCAGGCTGTTCTTTAAATTGTAGCTGGTTTTCAGCTTTCTACTGTTCTTTGAATCTTCTCTGACATACTGTTAAGCTAATTTCTTCCACAGATTTTTTTTTTAAATTCTCCATAGTTATCAAAGGATTCTTCAGTTTAGTCATCTTGGTTTCTAGGGAGAGTTCAGGCTTGATTTGCTCTGGTGGTGGTGGTTTACCTTCACATTGTTTTTGATTTATGGCAACCCTATGGTGTTTTCTTGGCCATTTTCTTCAGAGGTGTTTTGCCATTGTCATCCTCTGAGTCTGAGAGACTATGGCTTGCCCAAGGTCACTCAGAAGGTTTTCATGGATCAGCGGGGATTTGAACTCTCTAGAATCATAGTCAAACCACTACATGATGCTGGATCTCTTTGATTTGCTCTAGGACCCATTTATTTGTCTTTTTAGCAGTCCACAGTATCCACAGAACTCTTCTCCATCACCACATTTCAAATGAGTTGATTTTCTTTCTATCAGGTTTCTTTACTGTCAGAACTAGCAGCAACCATCTCCAGAGTCAATTGATTAGACTTCTGAAGAAGAAAGCTTTATTGAGAAGTCAGAAAGGTCCATCTAATAAAGCATCTTTAGAAGAACTGAAAACCCAGTATACATGCATCAAATAAAAGCAGTTGAAAAGCCTCAACTCCACACACACCCCAAACTGGAAGGCTGAACACACACAGTTCTCAAAACAATTGATTCTTCAGATGTTTTCCCTTTGCTTTCCCAGAAAATTTGAGCCTGGTTGTGCTAACTGCCATGGTTGGCAATAACAGACCTTCAAATGTCTCAAGAAGCAGCAAAACTAAAAACAGTCCTACATATCCCTTTACTAGGCATTCAGCAGGCCCAACTAATACAAACTCTCTCTATGAAGCTGTTTCAATTTAGACAGTTAACATATTTTTAAACATATAAAATATCACACATTTTTTTAGATTTAAGATGGACAGAAAAATAGAGGACTTTGAAGAAGAGCCAAATGAATTAGATGAGATCCTGATGAAATCAGAAAAGAAAAGGACAAGTAAACTGTATAAAATGTTGCTGGATAGAAAATAAGAAAGAGATTTAATTTAAAAAAAAACATGATTAAATGGGCAATTGATATAGGGAAAACAATTGATTGGGAATATGCAAGAAGGAAAATTGAGAAATTTACAAAATCGCAAGATTTAAAAGAGAACTATTGGAAGATGGAAAAAAGAATTCATGTTCTGTGTTCCTATCTGTTGTACAGCTTTGGACTTTTCTTTCACCTCTGAACACATCAACAGCTGAATATCCTTTTGGATTGAGTCCAGTTGCATCATTAGCCACAGCACTAGTCATAGTTGTCCTCTGCTGTACCCCAGTAGCTCATTGAGTGCCATCTGACATGAGAGCCTCTCCTTCTGGCACTATTTCTTGCTTCATTTTGGATTGTCTCATTATTCAAAAATGATTTACTGTATCTCCTTCGATGCAGTACTTAGCTATGGTACCACTGCTTTTGCTTCTGACAGTTGTTCCGCCAGTGTTTCCACTCCTGTTATCCAGCAGTTGTTTGACACATTGAGGGCAGATGCGGACCGGCACTTTAGGCCAGCCTGGGGATGGAGCTGGGGTGGGGTGACCGCATGCCGGCCGCCCCGACTCCGCCCCAATGCCACGCACCTGACTGCATGGCATCAGGGTACCCCACTGGTGCAGCGTGTAGACTCGCTGTGCCAAAGGAGAACAAAAGAGCCATGGCTGCGGCTCTAAGGGCAGCTTTTTGCCACCCCAAAAATGAGTGGCATTTGGCCACTCTTTTGGGGGCAGCAAAAAAGAGAATCAGGGCTGCGACATGTGGTTGCCAGAACCCTGATCCGCCGCTCCCAGGGGCGGCACAGAGCTGCCCCCTATGGGCCATTTGCATCGGCCCTTAGTCTAGGTCCTCAGCAAAAGCCTGCCTGACATGGGAGTCCCTACCAACAACACTGCTTCCATCAGCATTGCCTCTTGCCTCACAGGAACATGCAATCCTACCACCAAGGAAAGGTGGAGGGTGTGTGTGTGATGGCTTCAAAAACAATATTGGGTCTACATCAATGCACAGATCATAGTTTGCCTATTTCTGCTTAAAGAGGAAGAGCAAGCTTTTAAACAACAATGGTTCAGTCCACTTTTGGAACTTCATAAGCATAAGTAAAATGGTGAGCAATTAATTTATAGGCTGGACATTTGCCCAATGTTGCTGTGGTAAATTCCCACAGCCATGCCCCAAAGGATGGTCCAAAATACAGAAAGCTATTGATGTATACTAACAAAATGTATATCAGGGAAAAACATTTTGGACACAGAAACAGCTGTCTTTACTGCAAAGTGCCAGCATAGAGATATCCATTGTTTCAGACAGAATGTCATCATAATGCACCATGTTTATAATAGATGAATAAAACCTTTGGACATCTTCCAAAAATAAAGGACAAAATGTCTCCAAACCCTTTCATCATCCAAAGTGTGCTGGTTCACTTCTGCCTTGTCACATCTACACTGCACCTTAATCTTGCATTACAGGTCTTCCAAGGATTCTCCATGATAACTTTAAATTTTACATTGTGGGATGTGATTTTATGCATCACATTCTCCCAGAAAATCTAGCAAATTCTATACACTTCATTGGTTTAACTACAAAATGAAGTGGCATAAAACTGCATAAAGCTTAAAACCTGTTTGGATGGATTTACAATTCCTGGTGGCAAGATGGCAACAATATAAGAGGAGGTTGTCCTAAAAGCGAGAGTGATTATGTACATCAGGAAGACAAAGCTTGCAGACATTGCCAAGCAAAATCTTATTTTTAGCTACATATTACTCGACTCTTTATTGTGATCCAAGGTATGGCCAGCCAAAGTAGAACCATGTGAGAATATCTCCAACACCTTTTCAACTTTCACACCAAACAGTTCTATATATTAACAATGAATTCAATTCTTTTGTGGAAAATAGCATCATTCACTTACCAAAAGGAAGTTTCAGCAGGCTTGGGAAACCTGCTTGTTGGGAAAGGCTTGTAGAAAGATTTTTTTTAAAAAGTCAATGCTACAAAGAGCCAAATGAGAACTAAGGAATCATAGATCCAAAACACAGAAATAATCCAGTCTGAGATCAATGCTAGGGCATCCTGGAAATTGTAGCTTTGTGAGACATTTAGCCTTCTCTGTCAGAGAACTCTAGTGCCACAACAAACTGCAGTTCCCAGGATTCCCTAGCAATGAGCCAGGGCAATTAAAGCGGTAATAAACTAGATTATTTCTGCAGTGTGTTTTGGACCATAGAATTGTAAAATGTTAGAACTGGAAGGGGCTACAAAGACCATCTAGTTCAACTTACCGCCATACAGAAATACACAACTGCAGCACGTCTGAAAATGCCCATTCAACCTCTATTTAAAGACCTCCAAATTAGGACAGTCCCACCCCCTTGAGGCAGTCTATTCTGAACAGTTCTTTTAGTAAAGTAGTTCTTCCTAATGTTTAGAATGAATCACTTTTCTTGTCATTCGAACCCACTGGGTCAGCAGAATAACAAGTTTTCTCCATCTTCTATTAGGGATTGGAACTCTAGTCTCTCAAAGTCCTAGTCCAGGGGTTGGCAACCTATGGCCTGAGGGCCGCTTCCGGCCCCCCGAGGCCTTTGGACCGGCCCCAGCCCAGTCCTGCCGCCGC
>CM034712.1:10901728-10933831 GCA_020142125.1 Phrynosoma platyrhinos | reverse complement strand
CTATGATTCTATGATTCTACAACTACTGGGAGTGATTTAATATTCCTTCTTGCTGCCTAAAACTGGCATCATAGTGCACCTCAGCAGAGCTCTGGAATAGGGCAACACAGCCCTCCAGGCTTCAGAGTGCCCTATCCCTGATATAAATCAAATAATCAATGGCTGTTACTGCCTCTGAAAAGAGAGGCTTTACTGCCTCTCAACACCATGGAAGAAGGAGGGAACTTCCAATAATATCGGAGGGCCATAAATGGGAATATTTGATAGAAATGTTATCCTAAACAGTTCAAAGTACTCTTGGCTGGACTGGGTTTTACCTGAATGATAAACACAGGCTCCTGCTTTTCCTCATGAATGTACTCTTGTTTCGGTCCTAAATTGTCAGGATGGATCGGTTGCTCCGCTTCAAACTCTTTTTTTTTTTTAAGAAAAGAAGGAAAAAAGAGGACAAATAATTTATTGTTAATGTCAGAAATCCAAATACATCTCTTAAACTGCTATCGTTGATGTCTTCACTTTTCCAAGTGGATCCCAGTGCTTACTCTAGGTTTTGTTTCCCTTGGAAGAAGGTTACTGGAAGCCATGTCAAGTTCCATATTCGGAGAAAGGCAGGATATAAATTAAACAATTTAAAAAAATTAACATTCCTGGAGAATGGCTGTTGTTCTGATATATTTGCATTTATCTGCTAATAAGGTACAGCATACGATGGAAGGTGCAGCATTAATATAATAGCAGGGGTCTGGATGTTTACTGCTCCTGCACCAGACATTCAGGACAATTCAGCACATCCATTCAACTCAGAAAATTTCTTAACAGTCTGAGTCTGCACTGCATAAATAATCCAGTTTGACACCACTTTAACTGCCATGGCTCAATGCTATGGTATTTGGGAATTGTAGTTTGTGGTGGCACCAGAGCGCTCTGACAGATAAGACTAATGGGCCTTTACAGACTGCCAGAAATAGTGCACATTAAATTGAGTCACTGCCCTGGCTCAGTGCTAAGGAATCATGGGAACTGTAGTTAATTGTGGCACCAGAGCTTTCTGACAGAGAAGGCTCAATGTCCCAGAAAAAAATACAATTCCCATGATTCCCTAGCACTGAGCCAGGACAGTTAAAGTGGCCTCAAGGTGCATTATTTCTGGCAGTCTGTAAAGGCCCTAATGTCTCCCAAAACTGCAGTTCCCAGGATTCCCTAGCATTGAGCCAGGGCAGTTGAAGTGGTCTCAGACTGGATTATTTCTGCAGCGTGTTTTGGTCCATACTTTACCTCACAAAAAGCGGAAATATTCCGCTTTTTGTGAGGTAAATAAAGTATGTTTAATAATATGACATAATATACAATGCCTGATAAAGGTCCAAAACACACTGAAGGAATAATCCCAGTTTGAGGCCGCTTTAATTCGCCCCGGCTCAGTGCTAGGGAATCCTGGGAACTGTAGTTCGTTGTGGCCCCAGAGCTCTCTCTTTGACACAGAAGGCTCAATGTCTCACAAAACTACAGTTCCCAGGATTCCCTAGCATTGAGCCAGGGCAGTTGAAGTGGTCTCAGACTGGATTATTTCTGCAGTGTGTTTTGGGCCATACTTTACCTCACAAAAAGCGGAAATATTCCGACAAAGTAAAAGCTCACAAAGAAATTGAACATTGGGCCTTTGCAGACTGCCAGAAATAGTGCAAACTGAGGCCACTTTAACTGCCCTGACTCAGTGCTAGGGAATCATGGGAACTGTAGTTCGTTGTGGCCCCAGAGCTCTCTCTTTGACAGAGAAGGCTCAATGTCAAACTAAACTACAGTTCCCAGGATTCCTTGGCATTGAGCCAGGGCAGTTCAAGCGGCCTCAGCCTGGGCCTATCCCTGCAGGGACCGGGGCCTTCTTCCGGAGCTCCCACCTGCGCAGATTTGGTCCCAGAGGTTGGAAGGCGAGGGTTCCTCCGGAGCAGCCATGTTGCTAGGCAACTTGGAGTTGCTAGGCAACTTCAAACAGAGGCGCCCAGAGGAGTTACCCAGAGAGGCCTAGTCCATTCCGCGAGGCCTTTTCCCTTCCGGGTCAAGCCGAGGAAGGCGCTTTGGTTGAGGCGCCAAAGGAAGCTCATAACCCTCGAGGTAAGGGAAGCGAAGGAGAGGTGAGTGAGGGGAGAAACTGCGGCTGCGTCCGCACAGAGGAGACAATGCGGTTTGAGGCCACTTTAACGGCCATGGCTTCATGCTATGGGATTCTGGGAATGGCAGTTGGTTTTCGAACTGCTAGGCTGGCAGAAGCTGGGACTAGTGATGATTCAGAATGCTTTATGAATGGAAACACGTAGTTTTTCAAACATATTGCGTATGGTGCCACAATAAACTACAGTTCCCAGGATTCCCTAGCACTGAACCACTGGATTATTTCTGCAGTGTGTTTTAGACCAAAGACTTCCTGAAAAGCATAGATTATAGACTATGTAGTTCAGGGGTAGGCAACCTTTCCCTTTTAAGGGCCGAGGGACTTCAGCTCCCAGAATCCCAGGAGCTATTGGCCAACATGGCTGAGGCTTCTGGGGAAGTTGATGGATGAGGAACGCAGTAGAAGTTGATTAGGGGGTGGGTTGGTTTTTCTTTTTGGGGATATGTTATACGGGTTTTATTGTAAGCCGCTTGGATTGTCTGGCAATAAGCGGGATACAAATAAACTTTATTATTATTATTATAATTATTATTATAAAGTAGAATAGCAAAGCTTTAGGAGTGTAGTATCTCCATTGATAGGAACAGGGACTGCAGCCAGGAAATCAGAAGAAGATTAAGAAAGGGGAGGGTGGCTATGAAAGAACTAGAAAAGATCCTAAAATGCAAAGATTTATTATTATTATTATTATTATTATTATTATTATTATTATTATTCTATTTATTTATATGCCATCTTCCTCCCAGTATTAGGGACTCAAGGCAGCTAACATAAGTTAAAATAGTCTAAGGGCCTTTGCAGACTGCCAGAAATAGTGCAAATTGAAGCCACTTTAACTGCCCTGGCTCAGTGCTAAGGAATTATGGGAATTGTAGTTTTTTTCTGAGGCATTTAGCCTCTGTCAGAGAGCTCTGATGCCACAATAAACTACAGTTCCCATGATTCCCTAGCACTGAGCCAGGGCAGTTAAAGTGGCCTCAATTCGCACTATTTCTGGCAGTCTGCAAAGGCCTACATTAAAACAACTGAGCACAAAAATTAGAATTATACATGCCATTGTTGTCCTTATTGCCATGTATGGATCAATATGTAGAGAGATCTTGTAGCACCTTTGAAACTAAAGGAAGAAGTTGGTAGCATGAGCTTTCATAGACTTCAGTCTACTTCCTCAGATGCATTTGGTGGAGTGGTAAGCCTGGGACAGACTTATATATGCCATTAGCGTGTGAGAATGTCACTTCAAATTCAGAATCCTTTGTGTATTTCAATATTTCATTTCCACTTCATTTCCATACACAAAGGCCCTCCCTCCATCCACCATCATCAGGAGGAAAAGAAGGCAGAATGTGTGCTATTTTAATCTTATTATGTTTATTTTAATATTGCATTTAGTCTTTTAAGGGGAGGTATTGTATTACTGTTATTGTTGTAATCAATGTATGTTTTTAATCTGTATCTTATATTTGTAAGCCGCCTTGATTGCTTAGGCAAAAGGCGGGATATAAGAAATAAATTACTGTATGTTGTTGTTGTTGTTGCTGTTGTTGTTGTTATTGTTGTTGTTGTTGTTGTTATTATTATTATTATTATTATTATTATTATTATTATTATTATTATTATTAATTTTGAATCATCACTAGTCCCAGCTTCTGCCAACCCAGCAGTTTGAAAGCATGCAAATGCAAGTAGATAAATAGGTACTACTTTGGTGGGAAGGTAACAACGTTCGGTGCAGTCATGCTGGCCACAGGATCACAGAGTAGTCTCTGACAACGCTGGTTCTTTGGCTTAGGAATGGAGATGAGCAGCGTCCCCTACGATTGGACATGACTTGACAACCTTGTCAATGGGAATACCTTTACCTTTAATGGCATATATAAGTCTGTCCCTGGCTTTCCACTCCACCAAATGCAGCTGAGGAAGTAGACTAAAGTCTATAGAAGCTCATGCTGCCAACCTCTTCCTTTCATTTAGTCTCAAAGGTGCTGCAAGATCTCTCTACATACTGATTCAGCAGACTAACACAGCTATAGCTTTGAATTCTACCATATATGGATGTGAGAGCTGGACAGTTCAGAAAGATGATAGGAAGAAAATCAATGCATTTGAGATCTGGTATTGGAGAAGAGTGCTGAGGATCCCGTGGACAGCCAAAAGGACAAACAAGTGGGTCCTAGAGCAGATCAAGCCTGAACTCTCCATGGAAGCCAGGATGACAAAGCTTAGGCTGGCGTACTTTGGGCACATCATGAGAAGACATGAATCATTGGGAAAAAAGCAATAATGCTAGAAAAGGTGGAGGAAAGTAAAAGACAGGATGGCCCATGCTAGATGGATAGACTCCATTAAGAAGGTCTTGGGTCTAAATTTATAGGACCTAAGCAGATCAGTGGAGGACAGGGAGTCTTGGAGATGTTTCATCCATAGGGTAACTATGGGTCGAAATCAACTCAAAGACAGTTAACAAAAACAAGAAAAGGAGAGCGATCTTGTAGCACATAGAATCATAGAATTGGAAGAGACCACAAGGGCCATCCAGTCCAACCCTCTGCCATACAGGAATTCTCAGTCAAAGCATCCCCGACAGATGGCCATCCAGCCTCTAAAGATCGCCAAAGAAAGAGACTCCACCACAATCTCCGAGGGAGTGTTCCACTGCTGAACAGCCCTTACTGTCAGGAAGTGCCTCCTAAAGTTGTGGTGGAATCTCTTTTCCTGTAGCACCTTTGAGACTGACTGAAAGAAAAAAGTTGGCAGCATTAGTTTTCATAGACTAAAGCCCAAAGTCTAAATTCCTATGACAGGAATTGTATTCCAGCACACATGGAGGATGTCCAGGTAGGGGAACAAGTAGAGTAGAATAGTCTAGAACAGGGCTAGGCAACCTTTCCCCTTTAAGGGCCGAGGGACTTCAGCTCCCAGAAGCCTCAGCCATGATGGGCAATAGTCCCATGTTGGCCAATAGCTCCTGGGATTCTGGGAGCTGAAGTCCCTCGGCCCTTAAAGGGGAAAGGTTGCCTACCCCTGGTCTAGAACCATGTTGGCAAACCTATGGCACCCAAAGCCATTTTCCCTGGCATGCAGAGTGGGGAAGAGGAGGAAAAGGTGCACACTTGTTCCTTGTCTTCCCCCATCCCCGGCCTTCAGCTGTCTCTGAAGAGGCAGGTGAAGGCCCGGAAGGGCAGGGGGAAGTCTCTCTGCAGAAGTCCTGTCCCACCATAACACCCGGTGCCGGAAGGCCTTTTAATTCGGGCACTCGGTCCCTTAAAGATTCTAGATCTGGTCTAGAAAAACTGTAAGGGATTAAGGGATGGATGGTGTGCTCTTGACTAGGTAGTTATGGGAAACCACTATGTACACAATATTCCTGGATATGTGTGTTTTGATCAAACAGAAATGTTGCCCGATTGCAATTTCCAACATTCCTAATGTTTGTACCCATGCTGATTTGAGTTCAACATCCAACATCTGGTGAGCAAAAATGACCAAATCTGCTTTAGATAGTGTCTTTCACTTTCTATCTCTTTGTTCCCTGGAACCTCAATCCATTACCTTTGTTCTTAGTACGTTGACAGGGCTGTATAACAGATGTCACAAGACTGCTTCCAGCAAAAGTGAAGATTAGAGAAAAACATCTGTTTGCATTGCAGCAGAGACTGTATCAAGCCTGAAAGTAATACATGTGTATTTGAACACCTGTGTCCTAGAAATCTTCCTTTGCCAAGCTTTGACAGTGCATGTACATGGGTGTTTAAAAATGTATGTAAACACCCTTACAACTACCACAATTAATACATTTTCTGTTGAACGCACCAGTGTACTCTGTAGATGTTGTAGCCTGTGGTGCTACGTTAAATGTCTCCATCTGCACCGTTGCATTATAAGTAACTACTAATTGAACTATTAGTTTGAACAACTTGGGGCTCATGTGCAGCAGAGCATGCAGTAGTTCTTCCTTTTGGAAAGAGTTCCTTCACAAGCAATTTCCCTGTTTTGCTTTCTGACTGAATCCGTTTCATCTCCAAGGTGGGGTTGCAGGCAGAGAGGACACTTCTTCAGGAGTGACATTCACTTGATCAATGTCAAGTGAAGGAAGGTGAAGGAGTGCTGTCATTTGCTGTTTGTGTGGGACTAGGAATCAAGTTCACAACTTCACACCATTCTGATCAGGTCAGTTTCATTCCTAAGATCACCACCTTTGAAATGATGTTGACCTGGTCAATATTGACATGTTCAGATCATTTGCTTTTTGCTAGAAAGTAATTTAGGGCCTTTGCAGACTGCCAGAAATAGTGCAAATTGAGTCCACTTTTAGGGTTAGGGTTAGTGCTAGGGAATCATGGGAATTGTTTTTTTTTTCTGAGACATTGAGCCTTCTCTGTCAGAGAGCTCCGGTGCCACAATAAACTAAAGTTCCTATGATTTCCTAACCCTTAAAGTGGACTCAATTTGCACTATTTCTATCAGTCTGCAAAGGCCCTTAGTTTCTGAATAGAAATTAGAAGAAAGGAGACTCTGACTAAACATTAGAATGAACATTGTTACTGTAACAGTTGTTACTTGAATGGACTATCTTGGGAGGGGTGAGCTGTCCTAAGTTTTTAAACAGAGATTCAGTGGCCGTCTTCCAGGAGTGTTTTAGCTGTGGATTCCTGAGCTGGCTGTGCATACTGCATGACCCTTGGGATTCCTTCCAACTGTAATTGTTTTATTCCATGAAAGCTGGTAATGAGATGGGAGGGAGGACTCCATCCAATTTACGCCTTGAAATAGCCAAAATGGCTTGAGCCCTGTAATGAGCATTAGTGTAGGGCAGTAGTCATGGTCGTGTGTCAGACTTAAAGAGAGCCAGGTTCACTGTTTTGCTCAGCAATAAAGCAAAGCAAAGCAGCTTATTTATATACCGCTTCATATCACACTATGGATGTCTAAGCGGTTTACAACTATGAGCTGATTGCCCCCCAACAGTTGGGTACTCATTTTAGCGACCTCGGAAGGATGCAGGCCTGAGTCGAGCCTCAGCCCTGGCTGGTATTGAACTCGCAACCTTGTGGTCTATGAGTGAGTGGAATCAGTGGTTGTCCTTGGCCCAAGTTGCTATCAGGTTGGCTTACCTCACAGGATTCGTATGAGAATGCAAGAGGGACAGGAGTTGTACATTCCCTATGACCCCCTTGAAAGAACAGTGGATAATGGATACAGAATAGATTGTGTCCAAAGGCTTTCCTTCTGTGGATTTCCCCTCCTAGAAGGAATATTTCTGTTGGAAGAAGATTACTTGTAGATCCAACCCTGTTCTTTATACTGTCTGTAGGGGCAATGCCAGTGATGGAAGTGAATTCTGCTTTATTAAAATAAGATGTACCTTTTGTAGCTACAAAGTCTGGAAGTAGGGTTTTAAAAACATTTGAAACCACCAATTTGATTAAAGCTTCTCGTCCTGCATCCTCTTACCTACAATGGCCTGTTATCTTACTTTGAGATCTTGTCAGGCCAGTCTTAAATAAGATCATGAGATATTGTCCCATTTCTGTGTTATAAGTAGAAGCTGGATGCCATGGATTTTTTTTCTGGGAAGGAGTGATCCTGCTAATCTGTTGAAATTGGAGACTTGCATATTATTCCCTTATTTACATCTTTGGTAAGACTTGCCTCTAAAGAGCAAACATGCTGTGTAGTCACAAGGAAGAGTGCTTTGTTTGCTTTGTTACTTGGTAAAGGTGCAATTACTGCTGTTATAATTGAGACTGTTACCCATAATAATGAGTCAGATAAAATTCAAAAGCGAGTCGATATCTATCTGGAACAAAAGAATCTTTCTCTGAATGTCTTTCCAGATACAGTAAAGAAGGCAGACCCGAAATCATACTTTTTGGGGGTGTTGGATGGTAACTAGCTTAAATTGTAATGCCTCCATTTGTGTTTCCTGTCTTACAGTGCTGTTTTCCTACTGCTTCAGTACCATATATTTCAACTTATTCCAAATGCATCTGAAGTCAGGCAGTTGCTGGTCTTTTTGCACACATTAATGCATGGATTCAAGTGCAAATTCAGTGCAGTTTGGCCACATGCGTTCTCATATATGTGTGTACCTATAGATGTTCTTGCTCACAAAAAGATATAACCACACAGCAAAGAAAATGGAGAATAAAAACGTATGACTTCTGTTCTGCCCACCATCTCCTGTAGTACAACCTCTCACTACATGGAACTGTTCACTAGGAAGAGGATGTGGCTTGCTGCTGGCATGAGCTCCAGTGAGCTCAGAGCTGTTGGCCAACTCAGTGATGCTGGGCCCTGTTGGGCAGCTGCTGGCTCTCTTCCCATTGCTGGGCTCTTCACATTTCTATGTTTCTTCCCATAGCCATTAGGAGCCGTATTATTGCTCATTGTCATTCAGTGAACTAGGATAAAGTTTGGGTCAATTTATTTGTTTGCTTAATTATTCCATTTGTATGTCACCTTTCTCTCAGGATGGGACCCCAAGGTGGCTTTCACAAGTAATAAAGTTTGTAATAAAATTTAAAAACAATTGAAACACCTCATAAAACACATTAAAATTTGCAAGGGTTACACAGAATCAGATGAATGTCGTGTTTTCTGTAAAAACCTTAGTTAAGAATGGTTCTAACTATAAGGAAGATCCATATTAAAGAGTCAGTTTGCGAGGGTTACACAGAATCAGATGGATGTTGTGTTTTCTGTAAAAACCTTAGTTAAGAATGGTTCTAACTATAAGCAAGATCCATATTAGAGAGTCAGCATGACATAGTGGTTAGAATGTAGTTAGATTTGGAAATGTGGCCAGTGACTAGAATCTGCATATTGAAGAGGCAAGGATTCAATCACCATCCACTCTTAAAGTCATTGGATGACTTTGGGTTATGAAGCACATTGGGGGATTCTGGGTTATTAATTATCTATCAGTTTAACCATTTGCACAGGACTATCATCCATATAACATTTGTGGTACTGGAACAGTGAACTGTGTGTGTGTCTTTGAGACCCATGGGGAAAAGCTTTGATCTAAAAGTAGTAAGTTATGTAATCAGCAAGTAATAAATAATGTTAATTTGAATCATTATGTATAGGTACTTGAAGCCACCATTTTCCCATGTAAATACTGTGCACTAATTAGGGCTACTATATATTGAATTGATGTAACTACTCAGTAAATCAGTCATCTATAACACCATATCCAGTAATAGTGGAGAATGTGCATCTCTAAATTTCACATAAGATATGATATTGTCCTACTCTATTTGTCATTCAGTTACATGTGAATGAATGTATGTACAAAGGGTGGTAAGTTACTATTTTGGTGAATGCATTTTTGTACTCTTGGTTATGGCCTATTATTCAGAACACACTTTAATGAAACACTTCTCCATTTATCTCACAGTGGTCTATGTACTTTTGCAGAATGGCCATTAAAAAGGCAAGAAAGAACAAGGCTGATAAAGCTGTGCAGAGAAAGAACAAAGTTCAAACTTCTGAGGATAACCAGCTTATCATAATACATGATGATGAAAATGATGATGGCTGCTCTGATTTAAAAGCGAAAGTGGTGAAGAAAAAGAAGGATTTGGTAAAAAGAGACGGTTCATCTCAAAAAGGTACAAAGAAGAAGATAAAGAAAAATTACTCTGATATAAAGAACAAAGCATATGCAGATCTTCCTATTATAATAGAAAGCAGTTCAGATTCAGAATGTTTAACAAAAAATGAGGACATATGCAAGAAACTCAAGAAAAAAGGAAAGCATAGACTTTCTTGTAAAGGAGATGGCAATTGTGAGGTTCTTAGCAAAGGGCTGCCCAGAGAGCTGCAGGAAGCCAATTTTCTCTTTAGACAGTCCAGCAAAAGGAAAGGTCCTGGCAGCCATGGAGATGGTGGTGAATGTATTAAGAAGGGGAAAAAGAAGAAGAAACACAAGCCCACTTGCTCCTTGATGTTACATGATGAAGATAATGAGGTTGAGTCTCAAAAACAGATCATCCCAAACCTAGAACCAATTTCTCAGGATGCAATGTTGTCTGGCAGAAAAATGAGACAGATTCTTGACAAGAGCAATGTTAGCAATGCTGTCAAGAAAAAGAAGGTCCTGGATTATTTAACAGCTGTGGACAATGAAGAGAGCAGCAACAGGATTTTGGATAAAGGAATTTCTAACCTTGTTTACCAGTTACAAGAACAAAACTACTGCAAGATGAGAACTTTGGGCTGTAAAGGACATCAAGATTCTGCAGCCCAAGAATCAGAGGAAGAATCCAGAGTGAAAAGAAAGAAGTGGAAGAAAAAGAAGCTCAAAAAAGAGAAAGCATATTTACTTATACCGTCACCCCAAACCCAAGAAAATAATTCTGGAGTTTCTAATGAGATTCTTCTAGAATCAAAATCTAGAGAAACCCAAGTTTTTCAGGAAGAGAAAATGGACTTGGTCCCAGACACTGAGCAAGTTGGCAGAGTAACTAAGAAGAAGAGCATCTGTACAAAAGCTGTAAGCAACCCTCCAGCCCTTCTAGTGGACAATGAAGATAGATCAGTGGTGGAGGGAAGGAAAAAGAAAGTAAAAAAATACAAAGGAATTCAAGAGTGTTCAGTGAATGGTAACAGTGGCAGATGTGAGAACAGTAGCAAGCAGCACATAAAGAAGAAGAGGAAAAGGAAGGATAGAGGAATTGTTGACAGTAGTGAGGAAGAGCCCAGTTTGAAGAAAGGAAGGTTGAAAAAAGAAGCAAAGGTACAGTCTCAGTACAAAATAACTGTCAGTGGCATCCCTAATGTTGGTGTCAGCTGGTGCAGGTGCCTGGAGCTGCTGCGGAGGGGGGCTGCCCACCCAGGGCTGCAAAGGGCAGGATGGCTGGGCAAGTGAGGCACTGGGAAGGTGAGAAGGCCATGCGCCACTCACTCCTCTTTCCCTTGTGCTTTGGCCAGTTCAGACAACCCAGCCAAAGCACCAGGGATGGTGGGAGTGGGGGCATGCACTCACCTCTCCTTCCCCAGTGCTTTGGTCAGCTCAAGCCAGCCAGCCAAAGCACCAGGGAAGGTGGGAAGAGGGCATGCTTGTGTGCACACGCTCAATCCTCCTTCCCCATTGCCTTGGCTTGCTGGGTCCAGAGCACCAGGATAGCGGAGAAGGAGAGAGGGGTGTATGCTTGTCCCTCTTTCTCTGCTGCCCTGGGTCCCTTGAGAGCCACAGCGGCAGCACCACTCCACCCCCGCAACAGGAGGAAGAACCAAGGGGGTGCCACTCATCCTACGAAGTGTCACCCGGCATGGTCTGCACCCCCTGTGCCTCCCCTTGACACCACTGTACTGTGTTTTTATTATAGATTGGATCTACCATAGTTTAGTTATGCCTTAATTGGTCCCATTGAATTCATTGGAAGTTTAGTTATTGACTAACTCATGCAATTAATTAGGACTTAACCCTAACTGGCTTACTCTAAGTAAACCCTAGGTTTTTAATCTCCCCCCTTTTCCAAAGAGTCACCTATGTTCAGAGTCCCACATATTGTTTTTACTTCTGCTGGCTACAAATATGGATGGCTTTGGAAAGTGATTAGACAAATTCATAAAGGCTGTGGCTATAAGTCATAATGGCCATATGCTGCTTCCTTGGTTAGATGTAGTGTACCTCCAACACCAGTTGGTAGGAGGAAAGCGTGGGAGGATGCTACAGCCCTTATGACAGGGGTAGGCAACCTTTCCCCTTTAAGGGCCGAGGGACTTCAGCTCCCAGAATCCCAGGAGCTATTGGCCAACATAGGACTATTGGCCAACATGGCTGAGGCTTCTGGGAGCTGAAGTCCCTCGGCCCTTAAAGGGGAAAGGTTGCCTACCCTGCCTTATGGTTTTTGGTTTCCAGCATATCTACTTGGCCATTATAGGAGCAAAATGCTGAACCAGGGTGCCTGCCCTTGTATTTTTATTTACTCCTTTTCTCTATTTTATAGTCACAGCAACCCTATGAGTTGATTACTCTGGCATTTGGCTCAGGAGCACCCAGCAAGCTTTATAGCTGAATGGTGATGTAAATATAGTTCTCAGTCTTGGTCCGGCTTTCTGATGACTACTCCCCACCCTGGTCTGAGAAATTTTTTTCAAATACGAGTCTTTATAATGAGCTATATTAGGCTGAAAGACAGGAATTGGCCGGAGGTTTGAAGACTTTCAGGTGTCAGCAGAGATCTGAACATAGGACTTTCCGAGTCCTATATTGACATTCTAATTTAGCATTTGCCAGCCTTGCCAGGTTTGTTAGACTATAACTTCCATAATCCGTATTCAACATTGCCATGGTGATTGAGAATAATGGGATGTGTAAACCATTAAATCTTAAGAGTTCCAGTTTGGGGGTGGCTACTCTAACCCAGTGGTTTTCAACTTGTGAACTTCTGTTAGTGGACTCCAGTTTCCAGGATCCCTGGCCACTGGCCTTACTGGTTAGGGTTTTTGGAGCTGAAATTGAAAAGGTATGGAGGACAGAGGTTGGGGACTGCTGTTCTAACTATTTCAATTGCAGTTCCTCACAACATACCGTACATCATCTTCAGTAGTGTGGATGTTGCTGGTGGCAGGGAAACAGGGCAGACTGTTTCACAAGCATAGAACATTTGTAATATTGGATATCTGTCCATTATACATTACAGGATTTTTTTTACTAGTGATACCCCTGGGGATGTCATTTTTTTTTATTATTATTATTAGGTGTTTTCCTTTTGACCTTTCAAAGGACAGAGTAGTTTTATTGCAGGGATAAATGTTCAAATTAAATTACCTTTGCTTGTTGGCTGTGAGTTGGATGTCTGCAGCTGCTCTCGTGTGTGTGCAGGAGCAAGATAAAGCTTGAAAAGGGCAGTCAATTGCATTTACAGATTTCAGCAATGAAGGTGCTAAAAGGAGCAAAGAGCATTTTAATCAACTGCTGGGTGAGAGGCTGAACCATGCTGTGTAATGTCTCTAAGCTTACGCGTAAATGGATCCTCTGCAAAAGAAATTTTTGACTTCAAGATGATAGGTTACAAATTGTGTTGGCACAATTGTGGAGGCTCCGCTATGTGTTATCAAGCTTTGTCTCAAGGTCAGCATCCAACCAGGTCTTGCAAGCACCAGCCAGTCTGCTTTGCTCCTTCCCTCCCTTCCCCAGCCAGGTGGACATGTAGCCAGTGCTTGGAGGAACCAATAGAGTCCCCAATTCTGGGAAGTGCCAACCAACAGTACTTTGCTCCCCACATCAGCCAGTTTGCAGACATCACCAAGCATGTTTTGTTCCTTCCCACTTTGTCTTGTGTGGGAAAGGGCAGGGAGTAGCAAAGCTTTGTCCCCAGTCAAAGTGTTTTTACACACCCGTGATTCAGTCCATAAAAGGCTTATGGGGGAATCCAGCCCCTTCTCAACCCCCTGAAAGTTTTCCTACTCCTACATTCCTCCAATACCTTTGGTTTGGGGGTCTTTCTCTAAAATTCTGGGCTTCCATACTCAGTTCTGAACATTTGTTTGAGATTTTAAGAATTGACAGCATTGCACTCAAAGCAGTGGGAAGCCATAGAAATTGTATGACTTGCAAGCAAGGTTTTGCAGGGCTAACATCCAAAGGGAGTTCCAGTTCTCTGCTAAATGACCCTGAAGTAAAGGGTGAATTAAACCCTACAGGGCTTGTTAAAAGTGTAGTCTGTAGGTATTAAGTGCTGCTGCATTCTAAATTTATTAGACTAAATTTATTATTTAGTCAAGTGTGTGCAAAAGAGATAGTGAGTATGATTTGTCATGGCGGGGGGGGGGGGAAATAAAGAACATATTGCCTTGAATGATAATAGAAAAGAAGCATTGCAATGTTTAAAATAAATAAGGGACACTAACTGGGAGCATTTCCCACTGGATTTGGTTCAGGGTGGTTGCCTGGGAGTTATTCTAAATTGCTGCTAGGTGTAATGAGGTGCAGGTGATTCTGCAAAGAAACAAAAGCACCCATGGTCTAGCCATGGTCGAAGTTCCCACCATTGAGCAAAATCCATTGCTTCTTCTGAATTCCCTGCCTGCTGCAAATCAACAACTTGTCTTGGCATGCCTTGCTTTTTTACACTCTGGGCTTGGTGTTCTTGCCACCTTCAGTGGATCTGGTAGACCAGATCTGGACCATGGGTAGCCAGTTCCCCACCAGTGATATAAACTGTGGATTTTTCCTTCCATGTGGCACTTTTATGACATACTTTTTACCTGCTATTTAAACATGACTAGATCCCTGTGAAATTCAAATTGTGTATTCTTTTACAGGTAAGGGAAGATGAAATAAAAGTTGTGGCATTCAAGAAAGGAAACTGTGATGAAATCAATATAGACAAGGTACTATCTTATTTTGTCTGCATTGTTATTACTGTGACATCCATCAGGCTGATTTTGATGAAGTTATGTGTATTGTATATTTATTTATTAAGTCTCAGTCTCACCATTCCTTCAGTGAGCTTAAGATGGACTAGATGGTTGTTTTTCCTACAACAACCCTGTGAGGTAGGTCTGGCTGAGAAGGATTGACTGCCCCAAGATCATCCAATGAGCTTTAAGACTCAGTGGGAGCTCAGTAAGCTGAAGTAAGTAATGACCAAGAACCTGGAGCAGGAACATATTGCATATGGATAATTATGATCTGTTTCCTGTCCAACCCTCCCCCAAATCCACCTTTTCTCTGCTGCAATCCTAGCCAGACATTTCCTGTCTGGTGGAAAGCAGGATGTGTGGCAGAGAAGCATCCAACTACGTACAGCAATAACATCATGCTCAGGGATCTCCAGAAAAATATCTGGACACTTCTTTGCCACCCCCCCCCCCCCCAATTCTCTCCACCACTAAGGAAGTGGCCATTTGGGGAGGCTGCAGGTGAATTGTTCGGAGGGGGATTTTGGCTACTGCATGATTAGTGCGCAATTCTGACCTCCACAACAATCGGAAAAGTTAGTTTTGAAGTCAAGTGTTATTGTTAGTCACTAACAGCATCGCAGCCAATATTTAGAATGGCTGAAGAGGGCTTGTGTGTAGCCCTGGCGTAAGGCAAAAGGCAGCAGTTCTTTGGATAAAGTGGAATGGCCCTCCATAAATTGAGAACTAAATCAAGAAGGAATTCTGCATAACTATCCCTCTTCATCCTCCAACTACAGTTGTGCCTATGCAATCTATCCCTTTTGTGGGGTAGCTTTGTATTTCCAGAAGTAATTCCAGGCACACTGTTGTGGGCATAACCCCCACACAAAATGGTGGAAATATGCATTGATTCTTCAGGACTGGAGACTCACAAGCTCTTACATTTTTCCTTTCTGGATTCAGGCCTTGATGATAAGCTCCCTCATTTTGCCAGACTTAATGGAAATATCATTTTTTTAAACAGCTACTGGCAGCTATGTCCAAAGAGGATACTGGTGTTTTAAGCTTTCTGCAACTGGATCCAGGAGACACTGGGAAGCTTGCTCATTTTTATCATTTTTAGAGCATGTGTTACTTGTCACATTCTGTAGGCTGAGGATATCCCAAATAGCCATTCCCCAAAATACTGTCATTGTGTGACTTGTGTATGACTGCTCATTTGGGGTTATCTCTTGCCCTTGGAGGCAGGGCGGGCTTTACCATTGGGCAGAGTGAGGCCCAGAGGCTCAACTTATGTTGAGGAACAGCAACCACTGTCTCTCCTGATTCCTCTCCTGATTCAGATGGTTTATTCTCCTTGGGTGTGATGAAGGATGGTATTCCATTGAAGGTATTCAACTGAGTCCATTCAGCTTCTGGATATAGAAATGCAGGAGAAGGTGCCATGTTGTCTTTTTTTCTCAGGATCTTGGCACCAATCTCTGTATATAAAGAGATTTTTAAAACTATCTTTTATTTCAATTAAGTAATCTTTTTGCCACTTCTTCATCCAGTCTATCCTTTGTTAACCAGTTTTCTCAACTTGTTGAAATGAGGGATTACATCATGGTGTTGCTTTTTTCTCCCCTCCAGTCAAGACGACAGGCTCTCCAAGAAGAGATTGACCGGGAGTCTGGCAAAACAAAAGTCATCAAGGAAGAGGAGGAATCAGTGAGTAAAAATCCTGTGATGGCCTGGTCAGAGAGGATAGTGTAGCCATTTACTGTTGTCAGCTTGATACTCTAGTCATATCCAGGAATTGGTGTGCTGGTCTCTAACTCTGATTGGAAACTTGAAGTCACACTATAGAACAAGTTACAGTCCTCCCTCACATTTGCCTTGCCCCCCCCCCCGAGACCCTTCTCCTCCCTGATCCTCTCCTTGGGCAGCCCAGGGAGAGGATTGGGGAAGAGAAGGGTTTCTGTGGGGGCTAAGGCACCTCCTGCCTTCGCCTCCCCGATCTCTCCCTGGGATGCCCAAGGAAAGATCAGGCAGGGAAAGGGAGGAGGAATGCCCGCATTAGCAGCCTTGACCTCGCGAATAATCGAAACCATGAATCTCAAGGATGCAAATTTGGAGGGCGAACTGTAGTTCAATCCCTAGAGATGTTGAAGGATGGCCAGTAAACTCCAGCTTCCAGTGAGCTGTAATGTCTACAATTAATCTTGAAGAATACCATTTTCGCTGTATTCGCTTTGGGCAGTTAGTTGTGATGTTTGCTGCAGAAACCATATTTTGTATTTAATGTGGAATATAAATAGTGATATCTCTTAAACGTAGCTGTCATCACAGTAAAATTAGCAGCACTAATTTTTTATCTTTTTCTTGATTGGTATTCTTGATCTTGGGCAAGTCACATGCTCTTAGCCTCAGGGGAAGGCTATGGCAAATATCTGAACAAATCTTTCCAATAAAACCCCTTAGGGTTGCCATCAGTCAGAAACCACTTGAAAGCACACACCACCAACAGTGTAGTGTGGTATTCTCCTAAGTAACTGTGGTTGTACCTAGAACCCAGAGAAGGCAGCAAAATTTAAATAATCTATTTCTATATCCATTCAGAAGACTATTCTGAAATACCATTTGCCAGTGGAAACCAGAGATAGATTTATGAAGGAGATTTCATAGAATCATAGAGTTGGAAGAGACCACAAGGGCTATCCAGCCCAACCCCCTGCCATGCAGGAACTCAAAAGCAAAACATTCCCGACAGATGGCCATCCAGCCTTTGTTTAAAGTCCTCCAAAGAAGTAGACTCCACCACACTTGGAGGGAGTGTATTCCACTGTTGAACAGCTCTCACTTTCAGGAAATTCCTCCTAATGTTGAGGTGGAATTTCTTTTCCTGCAGCTTGCATCCATCGTTCCGGGTCCTTTTCTCTGGAGCAGCAGAAAACAAGCTAGTGCCCTCCTCAATATGACATCCCTTCAAATATTAAAGAGGGCTATCCCCTCTTAACCATCTCTTCTCTAGGCTAAACATACCCAGTTCCCTAAGTTGTTCCTCACAGGGCATGGTTTCCAGACGCTTCACCATTTTAGTTGCCCCCCTCTGGACATGCTCCAGTTTTTCAACATCCTTTTTGAATTGTGGTGCCCAGAACTGGACAAAATATTCCAGGTGGGGCCTGACCAAAGCAGAATAATTGCCACTATTACTTCCCTTGATCTAGATACTATACTTCTACTAATGCAGCCTAAAATTGCATTGGCCTTTTTAGCTGCAGCATCACACTGTTGACTCATGTTCAACTTGTGGTCTACTAGGACTCCTAGATCCCTTTCACATGTAGTCTTGTTACGGCTTCTAGAAACAGAGAATTAGGAGCTGTTTATTCCATTTGCAGTTGTAATCTAGCTTTAGTAGGGACCAGATGCATGTAACTCACAATTCTCTTCCTTGCTGTTTAGGGCAACCATTTTGGGCAATGGAGCACAGCAATGTTTGGAAGTTCAGAGCGGAAAGCCAAGTTCCTCAGGCTGCTGGGTGGATTTAAGAAGGGTTCTTCTGTGTCATCACAACATCCTCCTGTCCATGCTACAAAACTGAATATGGCTCTTGACTGGAATAGGGAGCAAAATCTCCAGCAAGACCTGCAGGCTGAATTTGAGAAGGCCGTAGATCAGAAGCACCACCACAGCGGCTTTGGATTTCAGCCTGCTGTACAGAAGAACATGTGGATAGATAAAAATGCTTCAAAATCTATAAAATTTGAAGACTGAACTATTGGGAAAAGAAAAACGCCAACGTCTATGAGTTTTCTTAGCAACATTTTTGCGCATGGCAACAAAATGGCTCTCACAAAGCATATTTTTGGCTAGTCCAACCACCAGAATCTGACTTATCTCATGTCCAAAACTTTAACAGCACCATGGTTTTTGTTTCGGGAAATACAAATGTCAGTTTATTTTCCCATGTGAGTAGCATTTATATCTGATGTGCTTTGTAGAGACATACAAGGACAGAAGCCTTCTTATTTGGATACAGCAGCCTTTCCTCAGGTGAACACAGCTCAACAAGCTAGAAAACCAGAATAATTTGGTCTTACCTCTTTGTTCACAGTAACACAGCTGAGCATTTTTCTTTGTACTTGTGCCATCTTATTTTACCGGCTGCTATAATGACTTATGATTTGAGCTATAGACAGGCAATAGCAAAAAATGCATCATGCAGAAGCAGTATATACCACAGCATAATAAAGTGACAAAATCTTGAATTCTAGAAATACATTGGGGAGAAGACACAGAGGAGTGAAATGTCAGCTGCAGCCTTCTGAATGTTGTATCTGTTATCCAACAGACAGGGGAAATTACCAAATGCATTTTATCTGCACAGTACTGGTAAAGTGCTTAGGGCAGATGACCCAGAGTTTCAGTGTATTTGCCATTGAGAGACTTAATAAAAAGCAATGCATATATATTTTGTAAATAATAATTCAGGTTTGAATGGGCATTTGGAGTACTTGCACAATCTCTGCATTAAGCTCAGTGAGGCCAAAGCCATTTATGATTTCTGGTGCAGCAAAAGTGTTTTAAACAAGAAGTGAGTGTGCTCTGGAGATTCAGCAATCAATTTTTTTATCTTCAGGATCTGCTGAAGTCTGCACCAGCCCTGAAAAACTTAACAGGAAAGAAACAGAAACAAACAGAAGTCTATGTCAAAAAATCCCTTGAGGAGTAAACAAGGTGCTCTCCCTGAATTTTCTTTTGAGGGAACGGAAAAGAAAGCTGCCAACCCACCCACCCATCCACCCCCCAAAAAACAAACCAAAAACAGGAGTTCCATGGCTCCAAAATGAAGTCCCATGTTTTAAACAAAACAGTATGGTAGCTGTTTCCGAGAACCAGTGTGGTGTAGTGGTTTGAGTGCTCAATACAATTCTACAGTTCCCATGATTCCCTAACACTGAGCCAGGGTAGTTAAAGTGGACTCAAGCGGCATTATTTCTGGCAATCTGCAAATCACTCAAAAAAGGTACGGAAAACACATGGGATAGATCAGCTATTGCTGTCCATATAGACAAAGTACTTGTACAGCATCCATTCCCTATTTATTTTGTCTTACTTTCTGATTTGTTCTTAGTGCCAGGATTAGAAGTAGTAAAATATTAAATGGTTGCTCTGAAGAGGAATCACAGAAAACTCTTAGAAACTTTAGTGGGCGACTTCAGGGACTAAGGTGTACAAGGAGATTCCATTGTATGTACTATGTTTTGACCCATTCTACATGAATTTGATTGTCTTACAGTGTTTTTTGAGTGGATCAAAATTCACCATTTTTTAAAAAATGTGAATATATATGGATTTCATATTTAAGCTAATAAATGTTAAAAACATCAGCCTTTTGTGTTTGCTTCTAGTTTTGAATTAGCTGGAAAGCTGAGGCCTCTTTCAGAATCGGCATAGCCATACTGACTGCTGAGGACTCGGAGCAGCAAGGGGAAAGCAGTTGTCTTCCTATCCTGCTCACGGGCTTCTTGTAGGCCATATTAACTGATATTAAAATTGATATCAAAAGTTAACTAGGGGTGAAGGAGGGCTAGACCTGTGGGTAAACACATCTTTGGTCCACACAGCTGCCACAGCCTGGTTTTACTACAGTTTTTCACCCACAATGTGTGTGCACAGCTTTTGCTGATTTAACACCATTGCATGAGTTAGGTTCTCTGTGTTCAGCAATCTGGAAAAGCATACTCCTTATTTGCTATCCAAGAAATGCCCCTATCCTAAGTGTACCATCAATTGAAACTCTTCAAGGTGACAAGTTCATTTTGTCATACAGAACAGACAAATTGCAACTTCTTCCCAATGAAAAATTTGTAAGAGTTTCTGAGCTGGCTTGGTGTTCAGAAGCCAGATTTAGGCATACTGCAAGGCTATATTCATTATTTTAATCCTATCCTTACTTTGAAGTCTGTTCTCAAATCTCACTTTACATGGGTTTTGGCTTACCCACATAACCAAAAGCTTGGAACTGGAACTCTCACTGGCCACCTAGTAAGGGATGATGGGGATTGGAGTCCAATAACCTGAGGAGGGGTTTGTCCACTCCTGCCCTGAAGAGCTTATGCAAGTTATCCACTTTGCCTTTACTCGCATCTCCAATTTTAGCCCCTTTTAAGTATGTTTACCTGCCATTGCTATAGAATCACACAGAAGAGACCACAAGGGTCATCCAGTCCAACCCCCTACCATACAAGAAGATATAAAGCACTCCCAACAGATGGCAAGCCATCCACCGTTTGAACACCTCCAGAGGAGACTCTACCATTCATCTGTCCCATCTGTTTTTCTGTTTTCTTATTTTGTAAGTTCTTTGAAGCCAAGGACCTGTCTCATTTTGGAATTATAACTAAATCTAAGGCACATGGGTGCATTGCCAGTGCTGAATTATTAACATGGACAACCTACTCTGTTTTAAGATGATGTTCACCTTATCTCAAAGGGTTCTGTAATTTAAAATAATAAAAAAAAAGCTGAATTCACTCATGGGGCTCAATCAAAAGGCAAATGCACAGTAAATTATCCATCATAATAATAAGTGTGCCTAATGACTACAAAATAGCCAGCTAAGCACTGCTTGGAAAGATCAGTAATAGGAATTGAATACAAATTTGTTTGACTCTTGATTAGTTTTTTTAAAATACAGTGATGCATTGCAAATTTACATATATATTTTCCTTGAACACAGTGGCTTTCAAATACTTTTCAAAGAGCTATCACAAATATTTATGTGGCTTTCTATTTATTGTCTTTTTAATCAACAAAGAAATAGCAATGTGTCTGAAAAACGGCATTTGCATTGAATCCAGAAAAATTTCTAACAGTTGTCCATAAATGGACTCGTTTCTCAAAGGCAGCTCTATGGGAAGATCGTTGATCAGCATGCCAACATGGGTTACTGTATCTATTTTTCCTTACAGTTCCATGGGATTTATTTCCATTCTGAAATGACATGATACCATTTGACTGATCCAATGTTACCATGTAAGTCACCTTTTAACAGTTAATGTCTGTGCAGTGGCAAACAAATCTTTCAAAAATGATTTCACTGGCAGGAAAATTCTCTGCCTCTGACCAAATAAATCTGTCACATACTAAGAGACCCTTCAAAATGAAAAAGATACTTCATAATGAAAATATTGAATGGCAATAATAGTCTAAGATGCAGCTTGTATTTTATAGGCCTTGGAGAACTCCCTTCTAATAAGTAGACCTGACTCCAGCAGACTAACATTCATCAGGTCCTCGATTGCAGAGGAAGGCGTAGTGCCAGCTCTGTAAAATGGCTCATCTCAGCATGTGAGCTTTGCCTCTTGATGTATTCCAAGGTTCTGACCTAGAAAAGGAGAAAAGGAAAACAAGAACACTTTGGAAATTAGTTCTGTCTCTTCAGTGAGAGAAGAGAGGGAAGGTTCTCTCTATAGTTCTTCAGTGGCTGCATACCCATTCCAATCTAATAGGCCAAGCAGTCTTAAACAATGCAATCACAGACAAACACACCAAATATAATTTGTACCTGGGGAAGGGGTGAGTGAATTCACACATGAACCACAGCCTTTATTTCAAAAAGAGCCTATGGACTTTTTCAGACGGGCAAAAGGGACGGGAGCATAGCGGGATGTGTTGCGCAATTGGGTGAAGATTTTCAGATGATGTCGCGATAATCCCATCATTATCCCATGAATAAAGAGGAGTTTTCCAGCTGTTTTTCATACACGGGAAAGTACCGTAAGTGAAAAGCAGCTGGAAAACTCTTTATTCATTGGATAATGACAGGATTGTTGCATCGTCTTTTTTGGAAGGGCCAACCAATGCTTTTGGGAAGGCCTGAAGCAGAAAATAAGCAACAGACCTGCCCCGACCAACTGATAGCCCCTCAGCAATGGATATTTCAATGACATGTGACCCCTAACACAACAATTTCAAATGGCAAATGTCCCGACGGTCCTGCTCACCATGAATTTGCCTAAATCCCTCTTTCATAGGCACCAACCACCACCACATTTTGGCCCTCCCAATGTTTTTTTTGTCTACAAGCTTCCTAATCTGTTATCACTGTCTATGCTCCCTGGGCCTTGGGAAGCCTAAAATATCTGGAGAAGCAAAGGTTTCCCTTGTATGAAGAAATGTTCTCTCTGACTATCCTCAACAGTATATATCTTCATGCTTATAGGACAACCCAGTTTTGTAGGAAAGGAGTGGGAGGAACCTAGTGTTAGTATATAAGAAGAAAGGGGCTCTTCTGTTATGCAATTTCTTGTTTTTCTAAGGCTAAATCAAAAACCATAAAATCAAAAGACTTAAATGTCAATGAAAATGGAAAGAAGTTAATTCTGCTAAACCATTAGAAATGGAAAATCATTCATAGCTACTTAGTATCCCTTTATTTATTTTTTTCCCTTTTTGGGTTAACACCAACTGTACCCAACTCTAGTTCTAAGATATGTCTGTCTTCTCTCCTTACCATGGTTTTTGTGTCAGCAAAGCCATGCTTCTGAGCCAGGTTCCACAGGTTAACAGCAAGCTGGTTGAGTTTGTTGTTACGCAGATCTCCATGGGCCAAGATGCTGTTGAAGAAGTAGAGGGCCAGCTGGCTCTGACGCTTTAAAGTCTACACAGGTTTTAAAGAAGGTATTAAATTGTATGCCACTTGTAAGACCACACCATAAGGGGAAGGGGTGTCAGCTGGCTAAGTGATTTTCATTACTTATCTAACCCTCCCCCCCCGCCATCCCTCTCCCTTGTGCTTCATAGTTTCTTTAGAGTGTCAGGCTCAAAACATGGACTGCCCTATTAACTATTGGCAAGCCCCACTAAAAGCCATTTGGCTGTCATGGCAGGATATAAATGCTTTAAAGAAAATAATAAATAATTCAGTGCTATTTCGTCTAATGATTTCCTTCTTTTTGCCTATTGTTTACTGAGGTCAACTTGAAGGTGCACAAAATACAAATTAAGGATGGTATTCCAGGGGTAGGCAACCTTTCCCCTTTTAGGGCTGAGGGACTTCAGCTCCCAGAAGCTTCAGCCATGTTGGCCAATAGTCCCATGTTGGCCAATAGCTCCTGGGATTCTGGGAGCTGAAGTCCCTCGGCCCTTAAAGGGGAAAGGTTGCCTACCCCTGTTCTAGTCCATCGTTTTTAGTCCATGAAAACATGTGTTGATTTGTCAAGGTGTGTCCGAACTCTTTGTTGTTTGATATGCAACCAACCAGCCTTTCTGATGGCAAGAGCATATATTTTGCCTATAGATAGTCCCTGAGAGCCAGCATGGTGTAATGGTTGGACTATGACTCTGGAGACTGGGTTTGAATTTCCCCATGGGAACTTGCTGATAATTATTGGAATCGCAGCAGATGTGAGAGGGGGTTAAGTCTTTCTTCTCATGCTAAGTTCCTGAATAACATAGTTTTTTTGAAGCTGGTATTTACTTTTGGAAGAAATCCACTGGCACAAAATCCTAGGAAGAAAAGAAAGCAACATGGTGGCACAGACCAACAAAGGGTGCTTTCCTTCAAGGTTTCCAAAGTGACCAACAGCTTCACTGCAGTGACTGGTGCACCCCACCATCAGTAAAAATTGGCTATGCAACACATTTATGAAGTTATGCTAATTTGTCCAAAGCTGGGGAACCTGTAGCTCTTCAGATGGTATTGAACTCATTGTTTCCTTCCAAGGTGACCAGATGTCATAACTGCAAAGAGGTCAAAGCACTGTAAAATGTAGAGCATTCATGAAAAATGTAGGACATTGCAAACTAAAAGCTAGAAACACTCATAGACATATAAATTCATGCTTCTTAGGCATGCTCAAAATGAGGACATTTTGGAATTCATCCTAGACAGAAGGTTGAAATGTAGGACATGTCCTGGAAAAGGAAGATGTCTGGTCATCCTGTTCCCATTGGCCTCCACCAGCTTGGACAATGGTGAAGGATGATGGAAGTAGCAGTTCATCAACAACTAGAGGGCCACAGGTTCCTGTGACTCAGAAAATGTCCCTCAAGAAAATATTTTGCAGTGACAAGAAGGAAACCTCTCCCTCACCTCATCTTTTCCAAGGCTTTTCAGATGCTCCAGGATCTGGGCTATCACTGTTTCACACAGCTTGTTTGTTTCTGTCAGGAATTTGGTATCTCCACCATACAAAGTATCATTGGATTCAACTGAGAAAAGAGGAGGTTTTAGATTAAAATTAAGGAAAGTGGCCAGGTAAGAATGTTTGACTAATTTAGAAGAGAAGAGATGAAGGGCGGGGGCAGAATTACACTAAGGAACATGTAAATGAGACATAATACAATACACACACACACACACACACACACACACACACACACACATACACGACAGCCAAGGAGACAAACAAATGGGTTCTAGAACACATCAAGCCCAATCTCTTTGTTATTTGAATCCTACCAAACAATCCTAGAAGCCAGGATGACTAAATTGAGGCTGTTGTACTTTGGCCACATCATGAGAAGCAGGACTTGTTAGAAAAGACAGTAATGCTAGGAAATGTAGAGGGCAGTAGAAAAAGAGGAAGACTACATGCCAGATGGTTAAGACTAATCCTGGAAGGAAACAATCAGGAAGGCAACAGGCCTGAAATTACAGGATCTGAGCACAGAAGTTGAGGACATGGGTCTTGGAGGTGGGACCCCACATGGTTGCCATGAGTCAAGGGCAGTGAACAACAGCAACAAGAGTTAAAACCTCCCTCTTTTACCTTTGTCCACATGGTAGATGTAGGTCTCCTGACTCATTGCTGAAAGAAGGTGCACAACATTGGTATAGATCCGGATTTTATCATCACTGTTATCTTCCCAAGTATAGTCCTGGATGACATTGAGCAGTCCTCGCACAAGAAACAAAACACCTTGCTCAGGATGGTCCTAGGGAACAAAGAGAAAGATTCATCATTACAACAGAAAAAAAGCCCTCTGCTCCCAAACACTGCTGTAGAAAGGATCCAAAATATTTGTAACAGGTTGTAAGTATAAAAATCATCCTCTAAGAACATTGTGTTGGCTCAACCATGTATAATTCACCAGCATCATAAAAACTCAGTTGCTGAGTCAAAAAGGAAGGCCAAGGAATTATTAGAAAGGCTCAAAAGATTTCACCTTACCAAACTGCTTTCAATTCATTTCATAGCAGGCTGGTGTTTTGCTGTCTAGGAATTTTGTTTTCATGGAAGAGCAAGTGAGTCATGCAAGCAATGTTTTTTGCCTTTTTTAAGTTGCACAGTCCACACATAGGGCCATCATCTCATCTATGTAATCTCTTGTGAGAAGTAAGCCTTAGTCTTTGCTTACAATTAGGGGAGGAAATGGGGTGGGGAAGAGAAACGTTTGAGACCAGAAGTGGTGTCAGGAGTTGCATATACATCTTGCCTGGTTAGTTGGTGTGATGGGTTATACTGAGTATTTGTAATGTTGGGTTGTATAATAGAAAAGGTTATTACTAAGACAGAATGATCTGACACAATTAAAGGAAGGCAAGCCTTAGTCAAGTCTGTTCAAGGTTCAGTGAATGGAGTCTGGTGGCAATAACATGGAAATGGCATTAGGGTAACAAGAGGGGAAAGTGTGTTTACTAATGGTAATGGATAAGAGTTAAGCCTGTCTGGAATTTGAAACTGTGTGCAGTTTAATGAGGCAATTTTAAAGGTTGCTGGTCAGTTCTGCTAATGAATGTCACTGGACTGGATCTATAATTTAATCAAGGTTTTCTGAGTTTTAACTACCAAAGCCTGGTTTTCTGAACTTGGTATCCTGCTGGACTTGACAAGTGTTTTGGATTTTTTCAGATTTTGGAATATTTGCATATACATAATGAGATATGTTGGAGATGGAACCTAAGTCTAAACATGAAATTCATTTATGTTTCCATATATCTTATATTACCTGAAGGTAATGTTATACATAATATTTTAAATTATTTTGTGCATGAAATAAAGCTTGCCATCAGAAAGCAAAGGTGTCACTATCTCAGCCACTCATGTGGATAATTTTGGAATTTGAAGTGGCTTTACTTTAAGGTGATAGAACAATGGAGTATTTGTAACCTTTTTCTGTGAAGAGCAACATAAAAATGCAAGATAGATGCTACTTACAGGAATGATTAACAAAGTGGAAAAGAAATTGCAGAGGAATTCTAGAAGGAATGCTTCGGAGGGCCGCATTTTCCCATCTATGTTGATCATCTTTGGTACTTCAGGAACCAGGCTTATTGCTGCTTTGAAAAAGGCATCAGCTATAAAAAGATCAATTCCTTCGTTAGCATATGGAATTTGGATTCATCAATATGTCTGTATTTTTAAACATTTCACAAAAAAGGCAAGGCATTTGCAACATCTCTGACCAAATTGCTTCAATTCTTTTCTGCATTTATGCCCCATCTGCCCTCTAATCTGCTACTAGAGAACCCACTATCTGCAACTATCAGTTCTATGGAAAAGAGTACAGGCTCCAGGAATCTAAAAATGACCATCAGGACATTTTTTTTATAATTTAGGACCTAAAACATGACTGTGGAGGGATTATAACTGAAATAGAAATAGTACCCCCTAAGTTTTTGGAAATTTGCCTTGTGGGGACAAAATATTTTTAAGGCAGGGGGGTTCAGAATAATGATGCCCACCAAGATCCTAGGGAGGGCAAAAATTGTCCCTGGATCCTCACTCACTCACCTTTACGCTAGATGTTTATGTAAAGTGGGAGTCAGTGCTCAGAAGGAACTAATCAGAGGCAACTAATTACAAGCATTTTATTCTGATATACTAAATAAATAAGTTAGATAAATAAATAACTTAACAAAAGAAAGCTTAGCTCCTTTTGAACTACAATTTTTAATTACTCTTGTAGTTACATCAGGGGCATGGTTCAGGTACTAGCTTGTGCTGGGCCTCCTACTCTCTGTTGTGGGTATTGAGGAGGTGGAGAAATAGACGGAAGAAAAGATGAAAGAACAGCCCTGGTGGCGCAATGATTAAATGCTGGTCCTGAAGCCACAATGAATTTGATCCCAGGGCTCCAAGGTTGACTCAGCCTTCCATCCTTTTTTAGGTCAGTAAAATGAGTACCCAGTTTGTTGGGGGCAATTGGCTTACAGATTGTAAACTGCTTAGAGAGTGCTGAGTTCACTATTAAGTGGTGTAGAAATGTAAATGCTATTGCTATTGCTAGTGTTTTGAACCACTGGTCAGTGGCTTGCAGCAGACAATACTGGACTAGATGGACCAGTGATCTGAATCTCTATAACTGTGTTTCCTATGCTCAGAAAACTGATCTTTGATCTTTGCATTTGTCTTTGACTGCTAAAAAATAGTTAATTAACATAGGCAGCTTTCTAGAGTGCAAGTGATCTCTTCCCTAAAGTTACTGAAACAACAAAATCTATGGATTACAATCACATCTGCAGTAGTTCTGGCGCAACAATGCACACATGCTACAACTGTCTAATCACACTGGAAAAAATAATCTACATACTGGAAGTATCTGATTTCATACTCAAGAACACTCATTTCTAAAATTACTTCAAACTACATGGGATAAATCTTCAGATTGTTTCTTAATCTAACCATCATCAGTTCATCTTCTTAAACTTATCCCACCTTGCTTTAAAGACCCAGAGTAACACAATATTTTTTAGAAATAGTTTTGGAACAGCACTTGTCAATGTTTGAATTCATAACATGCATTAAAATTGTACCATTTATGTAATAATTTAAGAAAAACAAAATGGTCAACATTTTGCAGAATAAACAAACTGATTTGCTAATACAGTACCTTAAATCCACTAGTCCAGACAGAATAGATCCACTGAAGCAATGGGTCTACTCTAGTTTGGATTACCAGTTGGATTTAAGCCAGTGTCATAACTCTTCAATAAAGAACACAGTCTAAGAAATTTTTTTTTATTTTTAAACCAATATCTGACACTGGCAAGATGTATAGAAGAAATAACCACAAAAGTTAAAACCAAGGCTTTGTTTGTTAAGTGCAACCAACCTGTATCTCATGACTTAACCATCTATTTATAGCTCCACTTTATTTTCATTTATTTATATGTAAGTGTTTTTCCGAAAGCTGATTGCTCAAGAAGCAAAAAATGCTTCATATCATATGCTTCATGGCATTAAAAAATACTCATTCAGTTTCAGATCTTGAAAATAGTTATAAACTAGCTATATGTCATAATCTCTTTTTTCTAAAAACTACTATTAAAAAGTTACAATATGATTGTAACATAATGAGAGTTAATGTCTCTCCATCTACAGTATAACTACCTTTTAATGGGTTTACAGTGACAGGTATATGGCCTCACTGGGAAGTGAGTGATGAATATCCCATGGTTCAAGGGCTGGCTTCTCCTATGGCTTGTGCTTTGTTGGGGATGTTGAGTAAAAGAGATACTGTGGTTTGTATCACAGGTCAGGAGCTTATTGAGCATTTTCTAAAAGTAACTAACAATTTAGTTACTTTTGAGAACTGGAAAATAAATGTTCTTTTTGAAAAACTGTTAATTACTGCACCTTTGGGGAACTAGGAACTATAATTGTAACTAATTACATGGCGTAGTGGTTTGAGTGTTGGACTATGACTCTGGACTACAACTACGTCTATGACTCAGGACACCAGGGTTCAATTCCCATGCTCGGCCATGAAACTCATTGGGTGACCTTAGGAAAGTCACATGCTCTTAGCCTCAGGGGAAGGCAATGGCAAACATCACTTGAACAAATCATGACAAGAAAATCCATGATGGCCTTAGGGCTGCTGTAAGTTGGAAATGAGTTGAAGGCACACTACAACAAATTAGTTTTATAAGTAACTTTCTGTGTTTTCTGTTAGGTCACACAATATTTTAATAACAAGTCTCCAAGGTAAGTGGGAGCAAACACAATCTTTCTAGTCAGGGGCTGTCTGTAATCATGCTTTAATTGATTCAATGATTGAATGACTTCAAGACTCTTGGGTCTTACTAATGGAAAACAGAACATTACTTGGCTGAGGAACTTTCTACAATAAAATGTTAATCTGTTTATTCTGATCTGTATAAAAACTGCAGAGACGAAAGGCAGACCACCAATCCACGTTACCTTCAGAATCATTAATTTATGACAATGCTTCATTTCACTGACAGTTCCCAATTCCCTATCTACTAGATTTGTAGGTGTCTGCTATGAAGCGATCCCAAACTAATTCTTGAGTGAACAGTATACACCCCATTTTTGTAATGGTCGTCTGGCTTCACCATGCCTTTAATGTGCTTTGTGTAAAACTGATGGTTAGGAGAGAATTATTTATCTTCTAGAAGAAGACACTTAACCAGAGAGACATTTAATAAAATTTAGATTGGATCACTTCTGTTTCAGAGCTCTGTACAAATAAGAAAGTAGGAATAGAAATTAGCAACTAATTTCAACATTTCAACATCAAGAGTACCAAGTACCACTTGTTTCCTCTCCTCTTGCCTTTCCCAGTTTGCACTTTCTGTCCTCAACAAGTGAGGTGTGAGACCTGGCCAAACAAATCATCATAAGAATGTATCCAAGGCAGAATGAGAAAATTTTTGCACCTAGGGACTTGCATGTTTGCCAGATCACTGATGGGTTTGCCTCAGCAATGAAAAGGGATGAGTCGGGAACAGCGCAGCTACAATTCAGAGGCATAGGGCCTTTACAGACAGCCAGAAATAGTGCAAATTGAGGCCACTTTGTCCTGGCTCAGTGCTAGGGAATCATGGGAACTGTAGTTTTTTCTGAGACATTGAGCCTTCTCTGTCAGAGAGCTCTGGTGCCACAATAAACTACAGTTCCCATGATTCCTTAGCACTGAGCCAGGACAGTTAAAGTGGCCTCAATTTGTACTATTTCTGGCAGTCTGTAAAGGCCCATAGTTATGTGATATAGCCAATGCTGCTTCTTTCCTGGTGTAATCGTGGTTTAAAAGCCATGGGTACTAATGCCCTGTGTTTATTAAATGTACTGACAAGAAGCTTTCATAGGGTTCATAATGACATGGGATATTTAAGACTACTACAGAAAATAACATCGCTTTTACAAAGAATTTAAACTCCTGGATGGCACAGATTCACTCTTTGATTTGCCTTCCCCAAGCAATTCTCTGCGCTACCCGTGTCTCCCAGTACCTTCTGGAGTCCCAAAACAAGCTTCCATTTTTAGAAAACTGATAAGGATGTTACCATTATCATTCTTATACTGACCAAGAAAACTAGCGGCATCTAGAAACAGAGAAATAAACAAGAAGAGAGGAGAAGAAGGCAATGGAGGATAGGGAAGAGGGTGATGGGACAAATGGTTGCCTTTTTGAAGAAAGTTCAATCCCAAGATAGTTATAACCTGTTGAAGGCAGCAAAGGTGGGGGATGCATGAGAAGTTACTATAAAAGGAGAGAAGTGAGTGAAAAAGAGGGGATGAATGTGTTGAAAGTCTTGAGAACCAGTTCAGGGTGGCTCATACCTGCCTTAATCTGTGGGAATGTTAATCATGATTTGAGCCAGACTTTCACAGAATTCATAAGGCCTTTACAGACAGCCAGAAATAGTGCAAATTGAGGCCACTTTAACTGTCCTGGCTCAGTGCTAGGGAATCGTGGTAATTTTATTTTTTTCTGGGATATTGAGCCTTCTCTGCCAGAGAGCTCTGGTGCCACAATAAACTACAGTTCCCATGATTCCTTAGCACTGAGCCAGGACAGTTAAAGTGGCCTCAATTTGCACTATTTCTGGCAGTCTGTAAAGGCCCATAGTTGTGATGAAGTGGCATTTTTTTAAGGACTTGTTTTAAGAGAATTAGAAAACAGGTTAAAGTTGAAACAAAGTCAGTGAGGGGACTGAAAAAGGAATAATTTGTAACAAATGAAGAGCTGTACATAATGTAACCACACAATTTGCAAACCAACTGTAAAAAGATACAAACTTAAGATCTGATCGTAAATAAAGCATATATTCCTTCTTGTTTATAGAAGAGTAGCTTGAATTAATCATAAGCATGCTACCAAAATAATAAAATACATATAAATTAAGGACTCTGGGAGCCCATCCTTAAGTCACTTGTTTTGTTGTTTTTTTGTGTGTTGTTTTTATTGATTAAAAAAGAACACTATTCACAAACATCAATCATCACAAACACTATTCACAAACATCAAACATCACACAATATCAATTTCAAATTATACATTTCTAAAAAGAATCAAGTAATATCCAAAAAGCAAAGAGAATTAGTCTAACATATAAAGCCTAGTATAGTTGTGTAGTTACACTGTCTTCAATTTGACCTTTGACATTTTGTATTCTAAAATAAATGAACAAGCATTTGTTATTTTTCTCTACTTGTGTTGTATCAGATCAAATTTCGTCATTCATAATTCTCCCCTAAAACCCCACATTCGTATCTACGTTAACCCACTGCTATGCCTAAACCTACATCATCCATACCCTTCTCTTTCTTCCTCACCTGATCCATACCCTCTTCATCCATAATTCCTTTCCACCTTCCCACTCCTTA
>CM034712.1:10853577-10887904 GCA_020142125.1 Phrynosoma platyrhinos | reverse complement strand
CTCAAAAAGGTTGCCGGTCCCTGATCTAGACACTATATTTCTATTGATGTAGCTAGAATCGCATTGGCTTTTTTAGTTGCCATTGATTCATGTTCAACTAGTGGTGTACTACACCTCTTAGATCCCTTCACATGTGCTGTTGCCAAGCCAGGTGTCCCTACCTTATATGTCTGCATTTCATTTTTTCGCCCTAAGTGTAGTACCTTATATTTCTCCCTGCTCAAATTCATTTTGTTAGTTTTGGCCCACTTTCTAATCTATTAAGATCATTTTGAATTTTGACCCCGTCCTCTGGAGTATTAGCTATCCCTCCTAATTTGGTGTCATCTACAAATTTGATAAGCATACCCTCTATTCCTTCATCCAAGTCATTGATAAAAATGTTGAATAGAACTGGCCCCAGGACAAAACCTTGTGAAACTCCACTAGTCACTTCTCTCTATTGGTGAGCACCCTTTGTGTTCAGCTGGTCAGCCAATTACAAATCCCCCTAATAGCAGCCTTCTCTAGCCCACATTTTACTAGCTTGTATACAAGAAATGTCATTGGAGACCTTAGTAAAGGCCTTACAGAAATCAAGGCATCCACGGCATTCCCTTCATCTACCAAGCTGGTAATTTTATCAGAAAGAGATAAGACTAGTCTGGCATGACTTGTTTTTGAGGAACCCATGTTGACTTTTTGTGATTATGGTATTCCTTTCAAAATGCTCACAGACTTTCAGTTTAATGATCTGCTCTATAATCTTTCCTGGTATTGATGGCAGGCTAATCAGTAATAGTTTTGGTCCTTCTTTTCCCCCCCTTTTTGAAGACGGGGACATTTGCCCTCCTCCAATCTGCTGGGACGTCTCCTCTTCTCCAAGAATTCTCAAAGATTATTATCAGTGGCTCTGAGATTACTTCTTCCAGTTCTTTTAATATCTTTGGATGTAGTTCATCTGGTCCTGGAGACTTGAATTAATTTAGATTGACCAGGGAGAAATGTAAGATACTACACTTAGGCAGAAAAAGTGGTATGCAGAGATATAGGATGGGGGACAACTGGCTTAACAATAGTACATGTGAAGGGGATCTAAGAGTCCTAGTAGACAACAAGTTGAACATGAGTCAATAGTGTGATGCAGAAGTAAAAAAGTCAATGAGATTCTAGGCTGTATCAATAGAAATATAGTGTCTAGATTGAGGGAAGTAATAGTACCACTCTATTCTGCTTTGGTCAGGACTCACCTGGAATACTGTGTCTAGTTCTGGGCACCACAATTCAAAAAGGATATTGAGAAGCTGGAGTGTATCCAGAAGAGAGCAACCAGATGATGAAGGATCTGGAAGGGTCTGATATGAGAAGTGGCTTAGGGAGCTGGATATGTTTAATCTGGAGAAGGGAAGATTAAAATAGACCTGTTTAAATATTTGAAGAGGTATCATACTGAGGATGGAACAAGCTTGTTTTCTGCTGCTCCAGAGACTAGGACCCAAAGCAATGGATTCAAACTAGAGGAAAAACTATTCCAGCTCAACATTAGGAAGAACTTCCTGATAGTAAGAGCTGTTCAATAGTGGAACACACTTCCTCGAAGTCTCCTCCTTTGGAAGCCTTTAAACAGAGGCTGGATGGCCACCTGTCAGGTATGCTTTGATTGAGAGTTCCTGCATGGCAGGGGGTTCGACTGGATAGCCCTTGTGGTCTCTTCCAGCTCTATGATTCTATAATTCTAAGGAACTGTGCACCTGGAAGGCTTCTAACAATCAGAATGCTCTTGTATTTTTTATTTGTAATAACCAATAAACAGATTAGATGTTACCTGCAAGAGTTTTGCAATCCATTAATCCCTAATAGTTATGTCATTGAACAAGAGCCGTATACAACTGTAAATAAACTGTAAGTAAATAATTCAAAAGTTTGAAAAGAAATCAGGACTTACAATTAATATGCATAAATTGGAAATAATGTTTTAAATACTAAACAGGAAGAACAGAGAAGAATAAAATTTATTTCTAATTTGAAATTAGGGGTAAAAAAGATGGGGGAATTTAGGAGTAAATATAATAATAATAATAATAATAATAATAATAATAATAATAATAATAATAATAATAATAATAATTTTTATTTAATACCCTGCCCCTCTGAGCACAATCGGGGCGGCTTACATCATAAAATTTTCGACAGCAATTAAGAACAATTACCTCCCCCTCCCCCCCTAATATAACAAAAACATTAAATAATATCATGCAAGGGAATTATAATCAGTAATGACAACAAATGAATACTAAGATAACCAAATGGCCAAGTAAAAATTGAAATATGGTTATAAAAAAGGAGACTGCTTAAAATAATGATGCTATTGATATTTTTATATAGATTCCAAACAATTCCAGTGAGAATCCCACTAAAATAATAAAATAATAATTATATATTTTGAATATGAAAGGGGGGAATGGTAAAGACTGAAAGACTAATAATAACTTGGAGTATATCTCATTAATTGCATTCAATGAAAAGAGAAAGAAGGTAAAAGGAAGTTGGATAGGCCCCTGAAGTCTAAATAATCAAGCAGAGGATAAATGGCAAAAGGGAAGGAAAATCAAGAATTCCAAATGGTGCCCAATTGAGAGGTTAAATATAAGTGATGATCTAGGCAGAATACTGGAGAGAAAAATGGTTTTAGAATAATAGGAGATTTGTTTGATGAAGAAGGGAAGCCTTGAGGAGTGGAAAGGAGTGGGATTAATTTAATTGGGATCCAATATTGGATCCATGTAGGTGGTTTTAATAACTTGTTGCATGGAATACCATAACAACACTATTAGAGGAGATAATAAAAAGGAAATTAAGCAGGGTTAAAGGATTAATTGAAAAAATATATAAAATTATGTTAGGACACCACTTTAGAATAGTCAATGGTTTGAAAGGAAATTGGTATAAGGATTTACATATAGACAAAGAAGATATACAATTATGCTTCCAAGAAATAAAGAGAAATAAAAATATCAGAAAAGAATGGTCCTGCACAAAACATGCCACCTGATGTCTGAAAAGGGAAGGGGGAGATGCAGCATAAGTCCTAAATTGCAAAAAATTCTCAGAACTAGTTTTCAATTATTTTCCCCACAACAAAAAGAAAACTAAATTATCCATTCTTGCCTACAACAATGAAATTAACAAAGACTAACATCCCTGCCCTCAGCATACAATAACTACTGAACAGGCTCAGTCCTCACAAGATAACAGGTGTGGAGGTTATCCCACTAGGACTGCAAAGCGTATGTGTGCATGGGGAGCTACTTCTATAAACTATGGGATTCCAGAAGCTTTCTGTTGTTACTTTCCTGGTTCCTTAGTGTCCCTGTTCAGCTCCACAACATAAACATTTGTTGTCTATTTCGTGAAAAAGGCGTCTTCAAGATCCTCTGTCCTCAACTGCTCTGCTCAGATCCTGCAGGCTCAAGATTGTGACCTCCCTGGTTGGGTCTAAGCATCTAGAATGCAGGTTTCCTCTTTTTCAAGTGCCCTCCTCCTTTCTCAGCAGTATTGTCTTTTTTAGTGAGTCATGTCTTTTTCATGATGTGGCTGAAGTATGACAGCCTGAATTTAATCATCTTGGCTTCCTGGGATATGTCAGGTTTGATTTGTTCCAGGACCCATTTGCTTGTCTTTTTGGCTGTCCATGGGATCCACAGCACTCTTCTCCAGCACCACATTTCAAATAAGTTTATTTTCTTTGTATGAGCTTTATTCACTGTCCAGCTGTCACATTTGTACACAGTAACAGGAAAGACTATGGCTTGGATGATTCTAACTTTAGTGCTCCACTGTATATTTTTACTCTAAGATCTTGTCAAGTTCTTTCACTGCTGCTCTTCTCATTACTAGTCTTGACTGCAATCTCCATTCTGATCAATGATTGATCTGTGTTATACGAAATCTTTAACTACAGTCCGTCCTTCCTATATGTGGGGGATCTTTTCCAGACCCACCCCCCGTGTAAAGCAAAAAACACAGGACCTCAAGTCCCATTTGTTTGTTTGTTGGCAGGTGCCACGGGCGCGCAGCCCATTTATTTTACTGGGGCTCACCATCTGCGTTACCTTAAGTCCATGGATGGCGAGCCCACATATGGCATTGGCACACTGACCATGTATTTCAATTTCCTCATCATTTAGGTTGAATTTATGTAAATCCTCCATGATCATTATTTTTGTTTTCTTAATGTTCAACAGTAAGTCTGCCTTTGCACTCTGCTTTGACTTTCCCCAGCAGTGGTTCCAAGTCTTTGTTGTTTTTTTAATAGTATTATGGTGCTACCTGCATATCTTAGATTGTTGGTGTTTCCTCCTCCAATCTTCACACATCCTTCCTCTGAGCTTAAGCTTGCTCTGTATATGATATTTTCTACATATAAATTGAACAAGTAAGGTGATAGAATGGAGACTTTCTGATTCCAAACTGTAGCCTCCTGTTCTGAATAGGTTACACATCAGGACGATCAAATATAATGGTACACTCATTTCTTTAAGAGCAGTGCATAGTTTTTCATGATCTATGCAGTAAAAAACTTTTAAGCACATTTTAATCTTAAGTATATTTCTTTATTAGGTAAGCCAGCATGGCATAGTGGTTTAAGCATTGGATTATGATTCTGGAGACCAAGGTTTGATTTCCAGCTCAACCATGAAATCCACTGGGTGACCTTGGGCAAGTCATATATTCTCAGCCTTAGGGGAAGCCAATGACAAACCTCCTCTGAACAAATCTTGCCAAGAGTACCCCATGACAGGGTTGCCATAAGTCAGAAACAAAGGCACACAACAAGAAGTCTTTAAAAAGTGTAGTTAAAAAGTGTAGTGGATTCTTTTTCTCCTGCTATTTTAACAACATTTATACATTTTTTTAAAATGATCAAAATGCCATTTAATTATTTCAATAGATCTCTTAAATGACGCAACAGCCTAACAAGCAGAAATCTCTCTGTAATTCAGATTTTAAGGTTTGTATAGAGTTTTTAATACATTTTAAATGTAATGCATAATTGTTTTAACTTTTTAAATTGTGTAATTGTGTTTTTTAATTTTATATTTACACATTTTAATGCTTTTGTATTGTTTTTAAATTGTATTTAAAACTTGCTGTTTGCCACCTTGAGTCCCTATCTTGGGAGAAAGGCGGGATATAAATAAATAAAATAATAATAATAACAACAATAATAATCTCAGTATTTCTATTGGAAGGACGCTGAATAATCTCTGGTCTCAGAGATGGCACTTCACAGACAAGTGAACAAAGCTTGGCACAGACAGCTCTTATATCCCTGGGCAAATGACGTTGCCCTCCATAATAGATTATCAGCTTAACAGTGACTGTGTATCTAGGCTACATGCCCTTGCATTTCTGATTTGCATTTACCATAACAGTTTGCTCATATTTAAGTTCATTGCTGGATTGTATCCAGCCTGCCCAACAACAAAATATATTTTCATAGAATATGATCAGCCTAATGCATTCAATTTCATAATAAGCTATTTATATAAACAACTGATCAATGGGAAATATAATGCATTTAAATACTTCTTCCAGACTAATCCTTAGTGTCTGTGAAGAATCTTTTCAATGTCAAATGGACTGCAGAACAATTCAATCCATCACACTTAACAGCCCTTCAACAGATTGTCTGGGTTCTCTAGAGTGCACTTAATCAGAATAGTTTATACTTACTTAATAAAAGCTTCCATGATGCACTTGCAAACCTCCACTCTCACACTCTCCTTCTGGAACATATCCAAGAATGGTAGGAATTTCTCCTAAATGGTAAAAAAAAAACACCACAATTTTTAAGTATCTAGGTTCAAACATTACCTTGTTATAGGTCTGGAACAGACGGGTAGGAAAAAGCAGCTCAATCCTGCTTTTTTCCAAAGCAGGCAGAAACTCCACTACTTGCACAGCCTGCTCCCAAGGAAAGCCGAATATGCATAGGCTGACCACACGGCGTGGTCTCAAGCCACACCGCTAGGTAATTTTTTTTGGTTGCCTCATTGCCTGTGACCTCCAATAACTTTCCGCATCTGCCCAGATGCCACCCCATTGCACCCACACCCCTTTGATCAGCCACACAGTCGCACATGCAATGTTCCTCCCATATAGGGCATTGGTGCATGGGTGTCACACTTTCTTTTCTTTGCTGCAGCCCCACACTCACACTGGGGTGTTTATATGCAGCAGCGAAAATGCGCATTTTCCAGGCTAAGTTGGAATATCCTGGCTTCTTTTAGCTCTGGTTTTTAGCCCTGGAGTGCAGCTTCGGTCTGGTTTCCATCCACTTCTGAGGCATGAGTTGTCTAAACATCTCGCCTTTAAAATGGTTGGAAACCACTTTATTTAGTCTGTTTCACCCTTTAGAATCATAGAGCTGGAAGAGACCTCAAGGGCCATCCAGTTCAACCCACTGTCATGTAGGAACACACATTCAAAGCACTCCCAACAAATGGCCCTCAGTTTCTGTTTTAAAACATCCAAAGGAGGGAGACTCCACCACACTCTGAGGGAATGTGTTCCATTGCTGAACAGTCGCGAAGTTCTTTCTACTGTTTAGATGGAATCTCTTTTCCTGTAATTTGCATCCATTGCAGTTTTATATATGGGAAGGACGGGAAACTTTAGTAAATCAGATGGATTTTACTGCACACATCACACTGTTGCCACTTATTGTCAAAATTTAAGGGCACAGTGGAAGTTACAAGGTACATCCTCCATGGCCATCTTGCTTTAATCCAGAAATGCAGGTCAGGAAGTTCCACTATAATGCCTCCAAATTCAGAAAGGGCTGCAAACATGGACCGCAGGTAGACACACAGGTGGTTTCCAATTCATGAGCTGTCCACTCCTCACATATAGAGATATGAAACTATATTGAGGAATAGTAGTTTACAAGTGAGAGGCTAATCAGCTAAAGAAACGAAATTGTCTTGTATCTTGTGGTCTCTTCCAACTCTGTGATTCTGTGATTCTATGTCAAAGCATTAATCAATGCAGCTCAAGGTGTAGAACATAAGGTATTAAGAGACCATGAGGTATTCCAGTGATCCTTCACTGTTGCCTGTGCTGGCTAAGACTCCTAGCCAACAACATCTAGAAGATCATACATTCTCCATCCCTGATGTATCTATTCTATCAATAGTTCCCCAAGGCCTATATCCTGCAAACAAAACATTTTAAAATGTTTAAGCAGAGATACAATGGACTCTGCCTAAATCCTCTACACAGTAAGCCTAGTCCCCCAACTATTCAGAAAATGGTGGGATGGATCATTTTATTCATTTCATTTTTAAACCACCTTTCTACCAAACAGGTCAAGGTACAATGTACATGGCCTCATATAATTTACTCCCACATGATTTTACTCTGTCAGGAAGCTTTGCTTTAGGCAATGGCCTAAAGTAGGGGTTCCCAACCTGTGCTCTGAGGAGCCCTTAGAGCTCTGCATGCACTTCCCAGGTGCTCTGTGGCCACTCCAGGAAAATGAAAGAAACATAAATTGAATGAAATTAAAGAATAAGAATATATTCTTATATATACTCCTAAACACCATTAACTTGTAAGAGACTATGAGCCTTTGCAGACTGCTAGAAATAGTGCAAATTGAGTCCACTTTAAGGGTTAGGGTTAGGGAATCATGGGAACTGTATTTTATTGTGGCACCAGAGCTCTCTGACAGAGAAGGCTCAATGTCTCAGAAAAAAAAACAATTCCCATGATTCCCTAGCACTAACCCTTAAAGTGGACTCAATTTGCACTATTTCTGGCAATCTGCAAAGGCCCTATGATTCTATGGTTTCACATAAGGTAGGCCTCTTAGGGGTTCCATCATAGTAATAAGGGCTCAGCGAGTCAAAAAGGTTGGGAATCCCTGGCCTAAAATCACCCAGTGACATTTTTCACAGATTAGGGATTTGCACTTATGTCCAACATTCTTAACCACAGTTTAATTATGTCCCCTAAGCTAGGCACAATGTACTAGGAAAGGCCATGTTGAATTATATTAAAATTGAATTTAAAACTTGTGGTACTCAACAATTAACAAATTTACTATGGGCAGGTTTTCATGAACATTTTCAACTGGCTTATGACATAATAATAACTTTTTAATCTTTAAAATGTTATGAAACTCTCCTCAAATTCTTCTGGCCTCTAACAAAAGATGTTAACTCCCCTCCCCACATGTCAGAAATGTATGGACTAGTTTTAGGAATTTATGATCTTTGCAGCCATATGGAAACTTACCAGTGAAAAGAGAACAGCAAAGTCGTGGAAATATGTTATGACTTTCTGAATTATTGACTGAAGCTAAAAACAAAAACAAGGAAGAGAAGACATACAGTAACAAAACTTTGCTGATATTAACTCCCTACTGTACTAGCCATGCATTTAACCCATCTTTGTATTCTGTCTTTCATGAAGCACAACCATTTTGCTGACTTCTTTTATTGTTTTATCTGGCTTTTAAATCACTTGCACAGTTGCTATTTATTCATATTAAAACTACCCAGAATTGCCCAACACTGCCTGCACTTTTTGAACTGAATTAAATCACTTTGTATTTTTTTATTATTGTCCTTTTACCTGGGGATAAGCTTCTTCAAATGCCCGATCTGGAGTCATGTGTTTGATGACATCTGCTAAAACTGTATTGACCTCACGCTTCTGCAGAGAGTAAGTTAATGTTGTAATGAGGTCATGAAATCAACTTTTCAAAGCCATATGAAACAAGAACAATTGCATTTATTTAAAAGCTATACTAGGTCAACATAGTCAGAATCTATAGAATTATTATTTACTGCCAGTGCCCCAACATTACCTTCAACTTTAGTATTAATCCACAAGCAAAATTTACATCCTCATTCATATTCAGAATTCCTGCTTGATTAATACTGAAGACAGTTACACAAAGATAAATGTTATTTTGCTTGACCTAACATGAGTCATAATGATGCCATGAAAAGTTTATATTTATATTGATCTTTCTGAATTATTTGTTTGTTTTATGTTCCACTTTTCTCCCATATGAGAACCAAATCAGCATTCTAAAATCTATTTTGAGCTGTCCAAGAAAATAGTTCTTGTTTGTACAACTTCAGAGTCAGGATTAATCCTGTTACTGTCTCTAAGATCATGAGAGCCATACTGTATCAGACCAAAGACCTATCTTGTCCAAAATTCTATGAATGTAATGACCAAACAGATTTGTGCTCTCCAGCATAATGCCGCTTGTATTGAACAGTATCTAAGGCCCAACCTACAAGAAACTGGCCAAGAGGAACTGGGACTTTTTATCTTATACTTCTATGGCAGCCCTCTGTGCTACCAAAAACTTTCAGAGTAGTTTTTTGGGTTTTTTTAATGAAGCACAACCGACTACAGGAAGAGACAAGGGTCATCAGTTCTGGGGGGAGCAGTGGCAACTGTTGGAAATACAGCATTAAATCCTGGCCACTGTCTGCTGTTAGTGAAGATTGCAAATGGACTAACCTTTACGCTGTACTGTTTTTAAGAAAAAATTTGAAAAAGAAAAAAGAAAACCAGTGTCACCGATTCGTATTGCCTTTTTCAATACTCCCTCAAAACAAAGATATTAATATGTCATGGGAATGATATAGCAATAGCAACAGCAAGTACATTTCTATACCACTTTTCAGTGCACTTAAGCACTCCCTTAACGGTTTACAATGTGTAAGCTAATTGCCCCCAACAAGCTGGGGACTCATTTTAGCAACCTACGGAAGGATGCTAGGCTGAGTCAACCCTGGAGCCCTGCAGGATCGAACTCACAACCTTGTGGTTTCTGAGTTAATGGCTGCAGTACAGGCATTTAACCACTGTACCATACGGCACCTTAATATTTAAAAACAACCTATAATCCTTTCTCATGTTTATTCAGTGCTGGACTGACATATTTATACTATCTCATGGTCAAATACTATAAACTACATGAGAGGGTGAAGAAAACTCTTACAAATGTTCATTCCGCACATACCGTGAAATGCCTACAGGTATATTCTACCCAGACTTCTGCACAGTTGATATAATCCTAAAAATAAATACATTGAAGTTATGTTTAAAAGCAATTCTTCCACCTCATTCTAATCATATGAATAAAAATGAGATCCCCAAAGATACAACAAAGGTGCAATTGCTTGCACCATTCTTAACCAGAAGCTGTTATGTATTTATTCTTATACAGAATGGATTGTGGAAAAAATGTGATCAAGACATGGAAAGAAATGACAAAGGCCCAAAGAAGACAGCCATGAAAGAGCAGCCAGAGGCCACTCTGGCCACAATTAGGGCAGGACCACAGCAACCACATGGCTCACTCCCCAAGCAGGCCACCGCCGCAGTCTCAAGTGGGCCACCAGCAGGAACGGATTTAATCTACTCCTGAAAGCGTTAGCTTTTCCTGGCTCGGTGCAGCTGCTCACCGCTTTGAGGATGTGCATCATCTAAACATCACACACCCCAAAGTGCCCAGAAGCTGCCTTATTTGGCCCATGTATTTCGGGCCAAAGAGGTCACTGACACAGAGCTTTACTGGAGTCATGGCTGAAGACTGGAGACTTTTTCATTAGTAGGGACAGCATCCTCTGTCACCCCCTCAGTTTCCCCTGTCCCCTCTGCTGCCACCCCTCAGCTTAACTGAGGGAATGTAAGTTTTCCTAGCAACAATATATTGATGTAAGCTACCTCTAAGGTAATGTAAAACATTTAGAGATCATAGAATCATAGAATCATAGAGTTGGAAGAGACCACAAGGGCCATCCAGTCCAACCCCCTGCCATGCAGGAACTAAAAATCAAAGCATCCCCAACAGATGGCCATCCAGCCTCTGTTTAAAGACCTCCAAAGAAAGAGACTCCACCACTCTCTGAGGGAGTGTGTTCCACTGTCGAACGGCTCTCACTGTCAGGAAGTTCCTCCTAATGTTGAGGTTCCTAATGTTGAGATAGTTTGGTTTTGAATGGTTAATTAAAACCCATTAGGTTTATAAAATACCTAGTGGAGATAAAAAGCCAGAACTAAGGTACTGATATGGATCAATGCAGTTTCCTGCATTTTTGTATCCTCCTTAGGGGTGTGGCTATGGCTATGGGGTTTGTCATGCTGAGTGCCTACACCTCAGGACTGATTACAGGATTTCCAGATTGATAGAGAGCTGGGAAGCCACCTCCATGGATCCTCTGTGGAGAAGTGGTGTGCACCATGGATCTAAGCAGTTCTGGGGCTCCAGAGCTAGCAAGAAGTTTTCCCCTGGTGAGGAGAAACCATCAGGATTACCCACATTGTTCTGGATTGCCCCCAGGGTTCTAATTTGTGTCAGGCAGCAGCGAACAGACACAAGGGGGCAGGGAGCTTGAAATCCCTCTTGCCAGAATGCAGTTAACAGCTCAGACACAACTTACTCCAAATTTTGAACTTTGATTTTCGATTACAAGAAAGGGATATAGAAAGCTTCCCAAAGACTAGGAATTCTCATTTCTCAAAGTAAAGTGTTTAGCTGTTGTTGTTGTGAGTTAAGACTGGTTAATTTAAAACTTGGATTCTTATTATAACTTAAAGACCCGCAAGAAAAAGACTTCTCCCAGATCTTATTTTATGTTGGTGGTCAATTAAAGAGGACCTAAATTTTGAAGAGAGAGAGAGGAATAAAAACCCTTACATTTTGAAATTGCTTTCTCTTGGGAACGTGGTGCTTGTTTATTTTTCTTTATCTGGGCACAGTTGAAACCAGTCTGACTGACTTCACCCCCCCTTCCCCTCATGCCCCCCTGTTAGACGCGTCTGGTTTTTGTAAGTTGTAATTACACCTATTGGAGTTGTTGCATTTTAATTTTTTGCTTTGCTGCAGCACCGCACTGGGGTTGGGCTGTTTATATGCAGGCATGAAGATGCTCATTTTCTGAGCTAAGCCAGAGTATCCCAGCTTCTTTTTGCTCCATTTTTTAGCCCCAGAGCTTGGGTTCGTTTCAGTTTCTACCTGCTTTTGAGGTGTGCGTTATATAAACACCCTGTGTTCAAAGTGGCTGGAAGCTGCTATATTTTGCCCATCAGTTTCATCCCTAAGAGTATGATGAAAGGAAAAGCTAGGGAAATGGAAATTTTATTTGGACATCACTTTGACAAATAAAAATTCAAATTTATTTCATAGTAACTATGAAATAAATTAGCAAAAAATCAAACATGATTTGCAGAGCTGGAACAGTTTGCAGATGTCACTGATGGGACTAATTTCAAAAATTAAGATGGATGTCTTGCCTAAAATGTTATTTTTGTTTCAAGCCATACTTATTTTAATGAATGACTTGCCTTTTTTTTTTTTAAGTGGCAGAAAGACTTGTCCAAGTTTATTTGGCAGGTTAAGAAACCAAGAATTTTATTGAAATTACTAAATGACACCAAAGAAAGAGATGTCTTTGTACCACCAGACTTGAAGTTATACTGTTCTTCAGTTTGGTTAATAAAATTGATAACTCTAAAAAATGACAGTCTGTTAAATCTAGAGGATCATGATTTGAGATTTGATTGGTGCACCTTTTTATGGTATGATAAAGTTAAAGTTAATAAGGATTTTGACAATCATTTTATTAGGCATGCATGTTTAAGGACTTGGAATAAATATAAATCAAGATTTTCACCTAAGAAAATGAGGCTAAATTTAAATCTCAGGACGTGTTGGCTGAAGAAGGATACAAGCTCCACTGGTATTGTTATAAACAATTATTTGACAGATTTAAAGTAGATAAAAAGATCTTGGGATTTCATTTAAAAATAAAGGTACATTTTACTATATATGGTGGTCTTGTGATAAAGTAAAACATTATTGGAGACAAATACAAAAATCAATGCAATTAAGTGTAGAATTCTTAAATGGAGAATTGATTTAAGACCAGAGTTGTTTTTACTGGGCATACCAAAAGATAAATTTAAAGACATACATTATAAAGTAATGCATTATATGATTACTGTAGCAAGATTGTTACAAACTGGAAAATGGATTGTTTACCTACAGAAGGAGATTGGATTCTTAAAGTATTTGAGTTGGCAAAGAGAGACAACTGGTGAAGTTGATTAAAGAAAAATTATTGGATAATTTCTTAAAAGATTGGGACTTTTACTTTTATAAAGAGGAAACAAGGGAAGATTTTAGTTGCAGATTTTAAGGTTTGGAGCTATTTTGTTTAAATTTTTAGAAGTGAGATAAAATGTGTTACTATTATTGAGAAATCTAAGATATTGAACATTAATATTCTAAGGCTTAGGAAGTGGGAAGTCAAATTTAATGTGTGTTAATTGTGTTAATTTGAGTCTATATTGAAAGTTATGTTGATATTAATATAGTTTTATGCGGTTAGGGAATCAGAGAGATGGGGACTAGTTTAGTTTATTATTATTATTATTTTAGTTTAATTTAGAGTTTTGATTTTTCTTCATGTTGTTAGATTATTTTATGTGTATTTCAGTGGTTATATGATTTATGTTTTTAAAAATTAATGAACTTTTTTTTAAAAAAAGAACTGATTACTGAATCATTTCCTGAATATCTATAAGGTAGTAAAGGAACACTCCCAAAACAGAATATAGAACTTACAATATTGATGGCTGCAGCTATTCTATAAAACTCCTTCCCTGCCAATTACCCACCTGTGGGACCTTTAACTTTGTAATAACCTTCCAAGCTTCATTTAAGATCTGAAGCCGATCACCTTCTGGTGGGTCAGCTAAGGCCAAGTTCTGCCCCAGAGAGCGAAAGAGGAGGTGCTGTGAAAATACAATAAAAACTTTACTAATTTCTCTGTTCATTATTTTCAGTTAGATTAGTAATATCAGTACAACAAATTAATACAATGGTGCTCTAAAAACATATTTTTGCTAAAGAGAGACCTGGAGGAAAGGAACAAGATTAACCCCAGTGTCTGAACTATAGAGGCCCTTTAGTAAAAGAAAACAAACAGAAATTCATCTAGGAACAGATGGGTAACAACAAGGACTGCTTTCCAATTAAAGAAATTTGAGGCTGAAATTTTCTGAACTTCACTAATTAAATCTGTACAATATTGTTCCAAAAAAAAAAAATGTTCCTTCATTTTTAGTTGAAGCTCTCATTTTGCATCAAGTATCACTCTAGGAATAGTGTTTTTCCCCTGTGTAACACATCTTAATAGCATGATATTTGCAAAAAGAAATTTAACTATAATATTAAATGTATGTTTTTTTTTATTTTAATGCAATTTATCAAGACCTTTATAAATTTAATCAATGTATTAACAACTGATATATTAGCAAGTTTACTATGGTTTTGAATAGGGAAGATTAATTCTACAAATCAGTTAGTTTTCCAAGACAGATCTAGGCGCTGGGAAATGGTTGCTGAGGGAATCAATCTACACTCCAAAAAGTATTTAGAGGCACAGTGTGGAACAAAAGAAGAAATCACAATTTGCCATACAGCAAAATTACTTTCATACCAAACATATTTATCTGTTGTGAAGTACTGTTGTGACAACTATAAAGCACAGTGACAATGACTAAGAGGAAAAACTGCACAACAAAACAGGTCTGGATGGAGAGGCTTACCTTGGGGAAGCCAGACTCATCACACTCCTTAATCATGCCAATAAAATCCATAGACCTTGCAGCAATAAACTCAGCTCTGAAGGCAGACATTACTGAATTTAAAAGCAAGGCACTAGAAGGAAAATGATCCATGTCAGTGCAAGATACCAAAAAAGTAAATGTACATGTATGCACATTCTCTTTCTCTCTTCCTTCTGTGTTATTTTATATTAGGAGTACTACAAGGTGCTGTAGGTTATATTTCATAGGAAGGATCTGGCAAAACCACCTCTGAGTATTCCCTTGCCTAAGGTCCAAAACACACTGCAGAAATAATCCAGTTTGAGACTGCTTTAACTGCCCTGGCTCAATGCTAGGAAATTATGGGAACTGTAGTTTTGTTAGACATTTAGCCTTCTATGTCAGAGAGCTCTGGAGCCATAACAAACTACAGTTCCCAGGATTCCCTAGCACTGAGCCAGGGCAGTTAAAGCAGTCTCAAACTGGATTATTTCTGCAGTGTGCTTTGGATGCAGTCCAATAATATTTTATGGCCCACCATTACCGCTTCTGTGAAGAGACCAGGGAAAGATCTTCCCCAAACATTGGAAATCTGCTGCAGGCAGAGTGGACACTACTGGACTAGAAGGACCACAGTGATATATCTTCACATAAGGCAGTGTAATTTCTGACTATTGACCGAGCTGACTAGGGCTTCTGGGAACCCAGAGGACCAAAATCTGGGAGCCACTGATATAAGGGAAGGCTGATGTGTTTGACAAAGTACAAGCTTCACCATAAGGTCTCAGTTGGTGGAAGGTAGCCAACCCAAGTCAGAGGTTAAGTGTTTTTTCTCTCTCTCTCATGCACACAGAGAGAGAGACTTTCTAGGTTCAGTTTTTCCCAGTAGCTTCCATAGGAATCAATGACAGCATTCATGTGCATGGAAGAAAGAAAGAAAAACACAGAATCCAATGAAGTATAACACATAGAGGCCAGGCCCAAGCCCTTGACCCCAGTGTTTTGAGGGAAAGGACAGCTTTTGGACCCACAATAAAGTGTTCCAAAAGTACTCAAGGAGGTGTAAGGATGTGGTCCTTGGATCCTTGGAAGGATGAAGGCTCTTCTGAGGACCAAAAAAAAAAAAGTTTTGCAAGTGTATAACTTACTTGTTGCCTAGTTTCTTGCATCTTTCCATCATTTCAGTCAGCAGAACCTACAAAAGAGAACTTAATGGGAACAAAGCAAAAAAGAGGGAGAGGAGACCTTACTTTTTCACTGTGTAGCCACAATTAGAAAATAGATGCAGCCTGCTAACCTTTCCTTTGCAGGGGACCCTGATTCCAAACATTTCAGTCCTTTTGCTTCTGAGCATAAAGCAAGAAAAGAGGTTTTCCACAGGTCAAATGAGATAAAGACCTATGGAGAAACATTTTAACCAAATCTTCACTATGTATATGCAAATACATTTAGGATGTGTGTATGATATTGTAATTTGAAGGTATACTTTTAATTTTGCTAGTTGTTTATGTCACAACTATTACCATGACGTTCAGTGGCATATGGGAATTAAAATTTACAAGAAAGGGCCTAAGCAGACGGCGCAAAGCGCCGTTTTTGAGGCCAGGTATTATCATGCTGGGCACCCCAACCCCTTCCGAATACGTTGTCGGAGCGCCCGTCGCTCCGCACGGCCGGCGCTATGACGCCGCACTTCCGTTGCAGTGTCCACACACGCTGCAGCGAAAGAAGCGCCGAAGGTGCACCAGAGGCCTTTTGCAGCGCACCTTCGGCGTCTTGTGGAAGGAGCACTATTTTAGCACTCCTTCCTGGGCCAGGGACGCGGCACATTGCGGCCAAGGAGTGCAGATACCTCGGCCCCGATCTGCAGCTTCCCGGGGTGGCCCGAGGTCAATGGGAGCCTTGAAACCTTGTAGATGTTGCCAGTCAAAGTAAATAATTCCTGACTAGTCAAGCAAAAGGAAGAAAAGTCTGAGTTAACGTAAAGGACCCTGTCCCTAACTCACAGCTCTCACTGACTATCCATTCAGCTGGCCTCTACCATTACACTATTGCTATGTGTTTTCCACAAACTAAAGGTCATCACCTAGTTATCCATTTCTATGGATAACTTCTGTAGAGACAAGAGGCTGAACTGCCTATTAGTTCTTATTCAAGAAGCATCACATCTGTCACCCACTTTCAGATTAACAAAAGAATCGTCTCCAGGGTGCCCTAACACAACTCTTTTGCAGTTTGAAGAAGAAAAGTAATTTTTGGCGGAACATCTATTTTTTTAAGATGTGAAAGAAACAGAGGCAAAGGCTACAGTTATATATATATATATATATATATATATATATATATATATATATATCACATGCTTGCTTTTCCACTGGCTTGCTTCATGGCACATGATCATGTGTCATTAGAAAATGAATTCTTGTTTCAGACTGATTTAAGCAGGTTATAACATGATGCTGATCATGTTCAAAAATAAAAGTGTGATTTGCCTAACCAAAGTGAGAAAGTAGAGTGAAGAACAGCACTAAATAAGCCAAGGCATGATAACAAGTTCCCTTGTTATCTGTGCCAAGAAGCACAACAGGGCTGAAAAATTGTGAATGATGCCTTCTGCTTATGAGTCAAGGTTCTGCATCAAAATTAAAGTATGCTGCCACTGTTTTATGACTTTAGAAGAAAGTCCTTTTGGCCTTTTTAAAACATGTGTCAGTATCTAGTCCTCAACTGAGCCATGCAGGATGTTGGAGGATGAAAACACAGGGCAAAGGTTAACTTTTCAAAAAAATAACTTTCCCTCCATGCTGCTCCACCACTACCAAGATACTCAGCCCACTACTGTCCCCCTACTGCAGTTTTCCTATCTCTCAGCAAAGCAGCAAGGGAAGCATCATACAAGAGGGGAAAGAGGTAAATTCCCTTTCCTTGCATGAGCTGCAGTAAGGAGGGAAGTGCTCTGTCTTAAGCTACCATCTCAAAGCTCTCTAGGTAACTCCAGGTGTGGGTGCATCTTTGCTCCCTCCTCGTTCCCAAGGGGTGAGGCTTTAGGAAGAGTCCTTGGACAGGCTTTGGCAAGCCTGTCAGTAAAGATGAAAAACTGCTTTCAGTGTAAGGGCCACATTAAATTTTAGGGAGACTCTTTGGTGCGAGAGGCCTAAGGCAAAAAGATCAGCACATATTAAGTGCTTATTACCAGTACAGATTGACCAGACTTGTCCTAAATTGCAACCTTATGTCCAGGGGTCTGGGAGGAATGCCAAAATGTCCTCTATTTTGGTTAATAAAACCTGTCCTTGTGTCATCCGGTGCGTCAGCAAGCAAGCAAGTTGCAGTTCAACAGATTTATTACTGCAAAGGGCATGTTAGTTTTCCACCATACAATAAATATGACCATGTTGGCCTGCAACAATATTCCCACAGTAAAACTGTTGACTGACATGATCCCAGTGCATGGGGAGAAGGGAATGGGTGAGAAGATTTTCATTGACCATGTGATGGTTTTGTTTATGTGTGAGTGTTTTTTCTGACGGAGGTGTGGAAAGGAAAGGAGGATCTTAGTTGTTGAAGTAGATCATGGCACCAAGGGGGACAGGGTGAGAAGGTGTGTTATTTGGGTTGTGCAAGAAGCAGGAGGGATGAGAGAGCAAATGGGAAAACTAGAAATGAAAATGATAATTTAAATGTAGAGTCAGTCAAGGGTTTGTTGCCAGTAAAGTACAATTTTAAGCATTTGTTTTGCTCAGAGTTCTGTAAGTATATTGCAAGCCAACAAGGCACTTTAAAGAAAGATAGGTTCATCAGAAAAATATGGTTGAGGACATAATAAAACACAGTATATGTAATATAGCTGTAAATAAACCATATGAAATGAATTTATATTTATATTAGTGTTTTTAGCTTTTATTTAATAATGTCCTAGGTTTTTCTTGAATGTCCTATATCTGTGGATTGCCCCACTCCATTGTCTGTAATGGCAGCAAGTGAACTTGGCTGAGGCAGTGTGGCCATGTGCTCAGCATGCAGCCATTAAAAACCACAGGACTTGAGGTCCCAGTTTTTGACATCTGTGGTGGTGCTGGGGAGGGTCTGGAACAGAACCCCTGCAGATATGAAGGGCCAACTGCAGCACAGGGAGGATCAACTAGCCAAATCCATCCAAGGCAGAGGTTTCTCAATAACTGACAAAGAATTCAAGAGATCAATGAGACTTTAGATTGAAACAAACAGGCCAAATAGACCAGTGTGAGACCGCACTAGTGCTGTTGACGATGGGACTGTGGCAACCACATGCGTTCGGTCCTGATACAGGCCACTGCAGCAGAACAGAACAAGGCCAACAGAAGGAGTGGATGCTATCCACTCCTTCTTGGCCTGGTTCTTTTGGATAATTTGGGTGTGGCATGAAATGGCTTCCAGCCATGTTCAGGGCATGCTTCATCTGAACACTATACACCGAATGCGGCCAGAAATCACGTCATTTGGCCCATGTGTTTCAGGCTGTTAAATTCAGATCTATTGTTTATACTGCTGACCAAGGAGATACAAGCACCTTTGCAAAGCAATTAGAGGTCAAACAAGACAAATAGGGCTGAGTGGATGTAATTCTGTGCCCAACTCCTTTTTGGTATACTTAGGGCATATGAACTACAGCATACTTTTTAAAAAGTGCATTAGAACTCTGAAGCTGCAGGGTTTCCATTAACATTCAAAACCTTGACAATACTAACACTGCAGCAATAACTTTCACTAAGTTTCTAATTGCTTTGGAATGACGCTCTTCAAAAACCTCTTGATTTAAAAAATATTATGTGAAATCACTTATGCTTCTTAAGTCACATTCTGAATGTTGCATATATTGATCTTTTATGATAGTCTTACATGATCATGTTAAACATATTATGGTTTATTAAATGGCATATATCCTTGAGAAGAGCACCAGCCAAAGCCAGCATCATGAAGTTGTTATACTGTTGGTCTGGGATTTGTGAGACCCAGGTGAAACCCCAAAAGCAAGGAAATTCACTAAGCAAATTTGAATCAGGGGAAGAACAGACCCATGTACATTGTCCTGAGCTCATTAGAGGAGAAGCAGGAGAAGGCAGCTAACCATCAAGCCAGAAAAAAGATTGCAATTGCTACTCTTTTGCAGCCCTAAAACATCACCTATTAATAATGCCACAGAAACTTGGACATTTTACCAAGTAAGCAATTCAATTCCACATTATTCACTTTCTTAGATCAGTGCTGAAAATGTAATACTTTAACCAATCAGTAAAATTATTACAAAGCTTTCCATTTATACAAAGGTACAACTGTTATATTAGGTCTTTGTTTAGTTAAAAAAATATTTCCCATAGTTAAAGGAAGTTTTTTACCTCTGCAGCTCGATAAGAAATGCACTGTAAAATCCAATCTATTGCAGGAGAATAAAGAGTTAAATACAATGGGATCTCCACACACTGTACCATCAGCTGGTTCTGAACTGTATCCCCATGAATCTGTTTTTTTAAAAAAGTCAAAGATAAAAGCATAATGCACAGGTATTACCCTTGGAAAAATATTATGTATTAATTGTGAAGTTAAAACATTTAATATTAATCTTGAAAAATGCATATTTCAAGCCAACATTAAGAACAGAAACTTGTTTAAATCATTTTCTAGTTCCTATATCAAGTTTACATAGTTGTGAGAAAACCCAGACCATACTCAGGTCTTATGATTCTGAGTTAAGAGACCATATGCAGCAATAAAAGTCTGAGGGAAACTACAGATGAGGAATTTCTCACCCTCCAGATGTGTTTGCTGACAACTCCCATAAGCCCCAACCGGCCCCAATGATACTGGATTTTCAGAACCATAATCCAACACATCTGGCAAGTCAAAACATCCACAGCCCTACTGTAAAGAAACCATGGATGGCAGTTTCCTAGCTTTTTTAGTTACTCCCAGTCAAGCATTGGGATGCCAACATACTTGCTCATTCACAATAAGGCACAATTCCCTTTATTGTAGATCATAGGAAAAGGACTGTTTGTACTCATCTGTGACAGTTTTCCTATGTAGAGGGAAGGAACATCCTAACTGGGTTGGTTCACCCCTTTCTCAGTAGTCAGGAGCAAATCAGCCTTCACATGTGTCCAGGAAGTGCAGCAACCCTCCCACAAGGCCAGCCATGTGCAAGCTCCATGTTCTGGGACTGGACAAAGACAAGGTAAGAACACAACACACTCAACAGATCCTGTACTCACATATATCTATCTGAAAATAAGAATTAAGGAGGTATATCTAACACATAAGAGACAGGTTGAGACTGAGACTAACCTAACCCAAGCCTTATATATGATACACAACCAGTAATCATCCTGGGGCCAGGTTTCAACCCAAGGTGGAATGATGTTCCTTCCCCTCTACACAAGAAACAACCTTTTCAAAGGTGAGTACAAACTGTTCTTTTCCCCTGTAGAGAGAGGTGGAACATCCCAACTGTGGGTTATACCAAAACTACTCTAGTCAGGTAAGAAGACTGGCACACCAAGGGGATCACTGTTCCACTTTTTGCTGAAGCACCTGCCTGCCAAAGTCCCTCTGCAACAAAGGTGTCCAGTTTGTACTGCTTAACAAAAATGGATGGGGACTTCCAGGTAGCCACCCTGCAGATCTCCATCAGTGGTGTGTTGATTGCAAATGCAGCCAAACTTGCTGTACTCCTTGTAGAATGGGCAAAAATGGGACCCTATAAGAGTACCCCCAACAATTAGTAACAAATACTGATGCACTTCCAAATCCATCTACTCAAACTGAAGATAGGCACCTTCATCCCTAGGAAGCACATGCTGTAGGGAATCAGCTCGCCTCAAACTGTATGTTCTCCTGAGCCACATCTTGATAATGCAACATCCAGAGAGTGCCAGATCTTCTCCCGCAGTTTGGAAGACCCTTTGTGAAATGCTGAATTTACCTTTGGTATGAAGGTGGAGTCAAGACTCAACACCACATCTTGTCTAATGACTCACAGCTCCTTCCTCAAAGATAAAACTTCCAGCTCCAACAGCCTATGTGCTGTTAGTAGGAGAACCTTTCAGGTAAGGTGTTTTAGAGATTCCTTCTTAATAAGCTAAGGATGCCACTATGAGGGCCTTAAGGACTGTTCGGAGATCCCAGGAGGAGAACCTGTGAACAGCTGGAGGAGCCAACAGTGTAGGGCCTTTAATGAAGTGGCACACATGCAGGTGTCCAGCTATTTTAGTGCCCTTTTGTAAAAGCAGGATGGAAGTGATAGCAGCAATCTGTCTCTTGATATTGTTAGGCCTAAGTCCCCTGTGAACCCCCTCCTGGGGGAACTCCAGAAGCAGGAGAATGGACACCTCAAGGAAATTTTGCTTCTGTGTTTACACCAAAGCCTGAACACACAAAAGGTATACTCATACAACCAGCTGGTGGACAGCCTGCTAGATACCAAAATCACATGTTACCTTATCGAAGTAACCATGGCCATGCAGCATGAGCTCCTCAACAGCCATGTGTAAAGCTAGAGCCGATCTTGCTCCAGATGGATGATTTTTCCCTGGGAGAGCAGGTCAGATCTCTTGGGCAGTGGGAGATACTCCACCATCAGGCTGGCTATCTCAGAAAACTAAGACAACATTGGCCAGGCCAGGGCCAACAAAATTAGCTTCGAATTCTCAGCTCTTATTTACTGAGAACCCTGGAAAGCAGTGCCATTGGGGGAAGCACGTACAGCAGCCCCATGGGCCATGGGTAGGTCAAGGCATCCAGCCCTCCAAGCCCTCTGTCCAGCATCTTGAGAGGAATCTAGAGACCTTGTGGTTTGCTGACAACGCGAACAGGTCCATCTCTGGTGTCTCAAAGTGGTTCACTAGCAGCTGGAACACTTCGGACATACCCTCCATTCCAGGGGTAGGCAACCTGTCCCCTTTAAGGGCCGAGGGACTTCAGCTCCTAGAATCCCAGGAGCTTTTGGCCAACATGGGACTATTGGCCAACATGACTGAGGCTTCTGGGAGCTGAAGTCCCTCGGCCCTTAAAGGGGAAAGGTTGCCTACCCCTGCTCCATTCCATCTGGTCCAGGTCAATCCTGCTGAGCCAGTCCATTTTGGAATTAAGAACACCTGAAAAGTGTTCCACTTTGATAGACAAGAGGTGATCATTCAAAGAGGAGGTTTGACTCCTCCACCAGAGTCCTGGGTGGTCCTTACAGCAACCACTGCTTATGTGGGCTTTGTCCTTATGAGAATGGCCTTCCCTCTTAGCCAGTGCTCAAAGCCTGCTAAGACCCATCTGGCTGCTCTGAGCCAAAACCAGTTGATGCTGTGCTCTGCTTCGTGCTTTTCCCAGGTTCTCTAAGCCAAGTGAGGTCCATAATGGGTTCCCCAGTCCTAGAGACTGGCATCCTTCATGACTTGCACTTTCTCCATGTCCCAGAACTGTATTTCCTTGGCTACTGCTGACAATGTCCATCACTCTAGGGATCTCGAGTTGCTTCCTGACTGCAATGACCACCAACAAAGGTAGCAGGAGCCACTGAAGCGGCCTGGCATAAAATCTCACCCAGAGAAGGCACTCTGTACTGGCAATCATCAGACCTTGAAAGCAAGTCAGCTGGGACAGGTCCACCTGCCTGGACCTCTTGATAGCTGTGATGACTTTCTTGATGTTCTGAATCCTTTCTGGAGGCAGATTCATGGTATCTGAACTGCTACTGATCAATGTTTCCAGGTACTACATATTCTGAAAGGGACTAGGTGGCTCTTCCCATGATTCACCAAAAAAATCATGATAATCTAAGCATGGTCAAGCATCTCAGCAGTGGTGGGGTGGGTGGTCCTTACAGCAACCAGTGCTTCTGTGAAGCAGCTGGGGCTGTTGGAGCATAGAAAGACATGCTGTGTCTACCATGACCACCTGCAGAGTTGTTCCACATCAACAGGATGCCAAGGAGAAAGTTTCTGGAGAGACTTCTGCAAAAGACTTCAGGCTGAGAAGGAAAACTTCCTTCTCTGCAGCACACAGCCTTGAGCTTGGCTTGCCAAATAAAGATAGCAACAAGGCCAGCCTTCACTCAACTTGAGGGCTTTAATCTTTGTTTGCAGTATATTTACAATATATACACAGAGTATCAGACAGCCATCTCTAATACTCATAAATCTTTCTCAAAACCAACAACCTGCTCCACCATCCACAACAAACCCACACTGGAGATAATTCCCATCTCCTTTTTATAGGCAGTTAACAATGCCTGTTATATCAGGCATCTCAGGTGTGTATATTTTCAATTATTAACCCACACACACCTGCCCATGGAGCTGAGCTGCTTGCATTTCTTATCCTACAGCTCCACCTCGTGGTCACATCCATGTCATTTCCTAACAGGGGCTTCTCACATTGTATGCAGACAACTGCATGTTTGCTTTCCCTCCACCTGCGTGCCCAGAAGAGAGAAGAAAGGGAGGAGGTGAAAGGAAGGTTAACAGAGAGAGAATTAAGAGATAGAGGAGAAGCTTCAAGTTAAAAAGGGTTTTTTTAAGGGAAGAGAAGGAAGAAAAAGGTTTTGAAAATGGCACCCGGAACATAGTTAAGGAAAACATGTCCTTGAGGAGAGAAAGCATGAACAAAGACTGGCCTCATGGGAGGTTTGCTCCACCTTCTGCATGCCCTTGAAAGCTGATTCTTCCTGCCTGTACAAAAAGGAGTGGGCGAACCCACAGTTAGGCTGTTCCGCCCTTCTCCACAGGGAAAGGTTACATTTTTAAACCACAGCTCCAAAAAACGTCCAGCTGTCATGGCCACTACCTACGCTGTCTGGAGGACTGTGGGAGTTATAAATCCCCAAGTTCCAGTTTCTTGCTAAATGTGAAAATTGGTTCATTGATCTTGAAAATATTGTAAATATCCCAAACCCTACACAATAAACTCAGATATAACTTTTAAATATATGCAGAACTAAACATAATGGCACATGCTAATATTGTCTCTCATGGAAGAGAAAGTATTGTTGGTGAATTCTAATACAGCACCTAACAATATTTCATAAGTAGATTAATTCATTACTAAGCATTTTAAGAAAGAAACTAACCATTTCAAAGAACAGTCAAAAACTTAAATTACTAGAAACTAGGTGTGAATGATAAAGCAAATGATCACTTCATTTGTAGAAATGACACGAAAATCAAATGTGAGACAGTGACCACGTTCACAGGGTAAAAATAAGCTATGTTGTGGTTTGTTGAAATCTGACTTCTTGTGATATGTGAACTCACCTCTCTAAGAAGGTATAGGTTTTTACACCCACAATCTGAACCCGTGTTTTTTTTACTGGCTTACCAACTCTAGCTTGTGTCACTCTTGATTTTTCATGGCATCTAAACCTGCAGTTATGGCTTATCCTTATTTTCCCTAGCCTCCCATCCTGAATCAGGAGCTGACAAAATTGAAAAGAGAGAAATAGACCAAAATGGCAAAGAAACCTATGCTTCATTTGGTCATCTGAGAAGCAATTCATGTCTTAAATAATAAACTGTGGTTAACACAAACCATGTAAATGTGCCAACAGATGAGAAACCAATCTTTCAGCATTTATCCAAAAGAAAGGGAACAAAAGAGTAACATCATCTCCCACTTACTTGTTTAAAGGTTAGAAGAAAGTCAAAAAAATTCTTGTTCAGGCTCTCTTTCAGATGAGGAGCTACTTCCATTCCAACCTATATTTTAAAAACCAAATAAAAAAAAGTCCTGCATTTCTCCAGCTGCAAACATATAATGTATATATTGAAATACTTTTGCTTAAAAAAACAATAAAAAGATGGGACATAAATCAATAATATGGTAATAAGACTGCACAATCTATTTCTTTATATCATCATCACCTCCATGCACCTGAGGAAGTAGACCTAGTCTACAAAAGCTTATGCTACATATTATTTCCCACAGTTAGGAGATTATCGCACCTCCTCCCAGACCTAGCTTACCTCTTGCAAATCAAAGCCCAATTCGGGCTGGAGCCGGGTCTTATCATATGGCTTTTGCCTCTAAAAGAACCATCCAGGTGCATCCCCTCTCCAATGCAAATTGGGAAACGCGCTCCAGCAGCCATTTTTCCAACTTGGAAAAATGGCCGCTGGAACATGTTCCCCAATTTGCATTGGAGAGGGGATGCACCCGGATTACTCTTTTAGGGGCAAAAGCCATGCAATAAGACCTGACTCCAGCCTGAACTGGGCTCTAATTTGCAAGAGGTAAACCAAGTCTGGGAGGAGGTGTGATAATCCCCTTTGTCTCAAAGGTTTTTCAAGATCCCATTGCATACTGATATTCCAACTAACATGGCTATATCTCTAAATTCTGTTGTCATCTAAATTCATGGAAAGAAAAGAAATTGAAAAATAAAAATAAGATAAATCTATGAAGACAACAGTAGTGTTACCTATAGAAAGCCGAAGAAGAATATTATACACAGGCCAGACATCCTGCAGTACAGACACAACCCTTGTTTGTAATCTCCCAGAATTAACAACTTTCCTAATCTAAGAGAAAGCAGCAACTAAAATTTGCTATTAGTCTGATCAATATTTTACAAATGGGACCAGTAAAAATATATACCGTATCTTTAAAATGTACATTTCCCAGTGAAAAAAATTACCCTGCAGAGATATGCTCTAGCATAGACTGCAACCAATGGATCTCCAATTCCACGGATCATGGAGGTCAGTCGTGGGAGGCATTCCGAAATTCCTCTGAAAAGAGGATTTGAAAAAGTAGGTTTTACAATTTAACCACATCTATCTACCATTTTGCCTCTTGATAACGATAACTGTCAAACATCTTAGTCATACACTTATGGCTGGCCAAGGATAACACCAAACACTTGACCAAAGGAACAGTAAATTATTATTGACCAGTCCAAAATTTACTTAATAAACAATTGTAAAAAGAAACAAAAATAAAAAGCAAACAGATGGCATGATAAACAAAGCAACTGTGGTTAGATCACATCATTTATTTTTCTTAAATTATACTAGCAGTATGTTATCATAAAATCACCATCAATAAAACCACCACATACAGGCTTAGTTACCACCAGAAGCCAAACTTTAAGATAAAATATACTAGTATTCAGGAACCCCAAATTTTGCCTTTTACCCTACCCAGTACTGGAACACAGTATCATAAGAGTTGTTCTGAAATTGAATTGGATTCTAAGGTTGAAAGTGGTTTCCCATCTTTTGTTATATGAGACCTGAGTAAGTCCACCCTCACACACAATAGTCAGAAATCCCACAGGACACATCCACATCCTTGGACATGTCTGTAGCTCTTCATATCCTGACCATTACTTTGTGATTACTTTGTGAGTTTAACATATTACTTTTAAAAAACCCTCTTCAGCTTGAAATCAAGGAAACAGATTCAAAGGTGGCTGTACTGGCCATACAGCAAAATAAAAATCACTGGTAGAAGCTTGACAGGACAGAATTCACAGTTTAACTTCCACATAAATCATATTTATTCAAGATTTACCAAATAATATTTAGTCTTACGTTTTAGAAAGAAATCTGTTGCATTTCAATATTGCTGCTTCCACATAACTGTAATTAAGAGTTAAGGGGGGAAGTCCTTAATAAAATAAACAGCATAAAAAGAAACAAGATGTCCCTTGGCTATTATATACATGGCTCTTGGTAAAAGTGTGGTGTGAGTTCCATAAACTCCTACACATATTATATAAGCTTACTGCTGTGGAGAGTAAAGGACTCTACAGACTGAACAGTTAAATTTTAAAAATAATTTGATAGTACATGTATATACCCATCGTTTCATCCAAACACCTCCCTTACCCTCTTAAAAATCTAAAGCACATATTGATATTATTGGTGACACTCACATAGCAATAAACCAGTATTCCTAGATTAAGGGGCTATACAGACGGCCCCTAAGGAGCAGCTCTGTGCCACCCCTGGGAGCGCCGGATCGGGGCTGCGGCAACTGCATGCCATGGCCCCGATCCGGCACTTTGCCGCTCCTTTTTGGAGCAGCAAAAAGCCACCCTTACCGCCGCTACCACAGCTCTTCTGTGCTCCTTTGGTGCAGCATGTCTGTATGCTGTGCCAAGGGACTGCCCTGATGCCGCACGCCATGCAGTGGGACACACGGCTTGAAAGCAGCATCAGGGTGGAGTTGGGGCAGCTGCCATGCAGTCACCACACCCCATCTCCACCCCCAGGCTGACCCTTTTGGCCAGTCTGTACAGGCTTTATATGTCCTTGCTTAATATATATAAAGTCATACACTGCATAGACTAACCAGCAAAGAAGAATGCCAAAACAAAATCATAGCCAAAGTCAAAGAAAAGAGGTCTAGCCAGGTAAATCAGGGGAGGGATTTCTGAAACCAAAAAAGCAGTCCAGGGTCTGAAACCAGTCTTGTTCAAAAGAGCAACTTCCAAGAAGCCACGTTTAAGCACAGCCCAAGGCCAGATAGTGTGAGATCAAATCACAAAAGTATGAGCTGACACACAAGAAATGGCTGACAAGGTCTAACTACAGACACTGTTATTTGAAACATAACCATAAAAACTTGTGTTTTTATGGTTGAGTTGCCTGAGTCTCCCTAACAGCTGAGGTGCAAATACTCCAACATTATGGGGGGATGCAGATGGGCAGCCCTGGGCCCTCCTGGGAAGTGGAGGATTGGGGCCGAGGCTGCCCCATGCCTGGGCCCCAATCCACCCTTTTCCCTGCCCTGAAAGGAGTGGCAAAATGCCAGTCCTTTCAGAGCTGGCAAATAGGACACCCAAAGAGCCGCCATGCGGCTCTTCTGCACCCCTTCCAGCACAGAGTGGGAGGACGTCATGACAGCGTGCACCATGCATAACAATACGCGCCGTGATGACGTCTTCAGGGAGGGGTTGACGCAGCCGCTGTGCAGATGCCTCTCTCCATCCCTGCCTCCAGGACGGCCCAAAGGGCTTAGGGCTGTCTGTAGAGGCCCTAAGTTTCCCTGGGAGACTTCCACAATTTCTACAGGCTTGTTCCCACTTACATTTAAACCGGTTTGCAATTCACCTTCACTCTGTGTTGGTGAATCAATTCCAAAATGGCTGTCATTTCCACTATGATAGGACATCTTTTCATTATTCCCTTGCAATCACTTCTTTTTTGGTACAATTGTCATTACCACTAGTTTGTGCCACTTCAAAATACATGTTAATCATCTGCACGTCATCGGTGATGCAAACGGCAACATGGTGAGGACAAGGCCATTCCACGCTTCAAGTGGGGCAACTTCAGCCACTGAGCCTTCCTCTGCTCCTCAGCAACCCAGGCTGCTCAACCACACCTCTGAGCACCCCAGCTTGGGAACTATATTTTTAAAAAAAATTGACAGGTTATGCAATCCATTGGTTTTGCAACTACTTATCTTGCTGAGCTGCAGTCCGCCCATAATTGCAAGTAATTGCAAATATGATGGATTGCATATTCTGTCAATTTTTTATAAAAATATATATATATCATATGCCCATAGGCCACACCACAAGAACAAAGGCAGTGCTGAGGGGGGGAGGAAATGGCTGATTTCTCAAAACACCCCTCTGCCATACTGGAGGGGAGGGCTCCAGTATGATCCAATTGAGATCTGTCATTCCCACTTGTTGACCACTCTTCAGAATCGTTTCTTTTCAAAGGAACTGCCAAAGAACTAGTGTCAGAAAACAGTGAGTTTTTGCCTCACTTCATCACAATTGAAACCGGGCTCAATAAGATTGGAACCGGTTTCAAGTGGGAACAATGGTCATACAACCGAATCAGCAATTTGCTTTAAATCATAATGGGAATGAGGCCTAAATGGGGAAGCCCTCCAGTGGTGGCACAACACTTATTACTATTGTTATCATTCATGTAAGAAAAAACAAATACATAGAAGAAAATATTGTAAAATTCTCTGTCCTTTCTTTTGAAAAAGGATACAATCTGGGAATAAGTTCTCGAATGGAAGCAATCTTGAAGAACCAGTTCAAGCAGGTTTCTTTGGCAGTGTCGTTAACATTTTCAGGAGTAAAATTACCTGAGAGAAAGAGGGAGAAAAAATTAAACTGAGATACTTCCTTATTTTTTTCCAAATTAACATTAGCTGTCTTCAATACTACTACTACTTATTATTATTATACATCATCATCACCATTATTACACATATTACAAATTAACCCAAGAGAGTTAGCATGGTGTAGTGGTTTCGGACTATGACCCTGGAGACTGGGGTTTAAATCCCTGCTCAGTCATGGAAACACACTGAGTAACTTTAGGCAAGCCACACTCTCTCAGCTTCAAAAGGAGGCAAAGACACACACCCCCGAACAAATCTTGCCAGGAAAACCTTGCAATAAGCTTGCTTTAGGATCACCATAAGTGGGAAATGACTTGAAGGCACACAACAACAAATAAACATCTTTAATTTATACAGTTATGAGAATACCATGGGAATGTGATTAGTTTCAGAGATCAAATGGACAACTGTTTCACAAACACACAGTAACTAGGAAACAAAGGTTCCACTCCTTTTGAATCTTAAAATGTTTTTTTAATTCTTCTGTTAAATCCAGAACAGTACTCATCATAGAAAATTTCTTTGTTCTTATCGAGAGGCAATACATGCAGTGCAGAAATCCTTCTCCTCTGCACGTATTGCGTCTGCAGAGTCCATCCAGCAGAGCTGTTTAGGGTGATAAGGGAACTGACAGAGCTTCCACCTGTGCAGAACCCATTACTTAACCTGACGATGGCCTGCTGTGACGCATTTAACAACTTCTTAGCAGATAAAATCTCTCAGATCAGAGCCGACTTAGACGTCAGTATCGTAACAGAATCAATTGATGAGATGTCCAGCAACTCCTGGAAGCTAGGGACCTTGAAACTGTGGTGCACACGTTGATAACCTCTCATCTCGATTTCTGTAATGCGCTCTACATGGGACTACCCTCGAACTTGGACCGGAAACTCCAACTAGTACAGAATATGGCAGCCAGGTTGGTCTCAGAACAACGAGAAGAGACCACATAACATAACACCAGTCTTAAGATCACTTCACTGGCTGCCCATTAGTTTCCGGGCCCAGTACAAGGTGTTCGTCATCACCTTTTAAGCCCTAAATGGCTTAGGCCCAAGCTATCTTCAGGACCACCTCCTTCTGTATAATCTACCCCGCACACTCAGGTCCTCAGGGAAGAATCTGCTGCAGCCTATAAAAACTAGGCTGTCTGCATCCGCTCAGAGGGCCTTTTCTGCAACTGCACCCAGTTTATGGAATGGCCTGCCAGATGAGATCCATCATATTACCACCACAAACAGCTTTAAAAAGGCTTTTAAAATGGATCTCTTCTGGCAGGCCTTTCCTGAATAGATATCCCGGCCATCAAGAGACAGCCCAACCTGCTCCCCTGACTCTACTGCAGTTATTGTTATTTGTTTATTTGTATTGTATTTTAAGTGGGTTTTAAATTGTTCATTGTTCAATGGTATTTTATGGGGTAGGTGGGATTGTGGGATATGTAGTGTATTTTTAACGTTGTAAGCCGCCATGGTTGCGTTACGCAGAGAGGTGGGATAAAAATAAATTTTATTATTATTATTATTATTATTAATTATTATTATTATTACTCCAACATGCTTCTTCCATTTTGGTTTTTTTACTACACAGACAATTCCAGAGCACATTTCCATGTCATTAGTACAATTGTCCCTTCCCCTTTCATGGACTTCAGGTCCATGGTCTCTCTCTTCACGGAAACAACAGCTATAGCTAAAATACTTGTGTATGCCTGTGCACGGCCCCACACGTGTGCCATTAATTTCAATGGGGCTCGAATATTAGCGAGCCACCATTGGGGGGGCCTCCGGAACAGTTTTTACCAGAAAACCTGCAGCTCTTTTACATTCTAAAAGATAACAACCACTGATCTTTTGGGGATTTTTTAAAGAAAACCCAGATCTAATGCCAAGTGAAGAAGAAACAGCAGCCAATTTTTATTTTTAAAAAAACTTTATCTGGACAATATACTATTTTAAAACAGAACAATACAGCATACAAAACCCTAAATAAACAATCAAAATGCAAAGGTGAATACAATTCCAGCATGAAGATACAAACAAAGTTAACATGTAATAGAGAGGTTACCAAGATTCATCAAGCCCACTAACCATTACCTCTTCCTTTCAGTTGATATGGAAACCAATGACATTGCAAGGCATTTGTTGTTGTTGTTAGCTGCCCCTGATTCATGGCGACCCTGTGGATGAGACATCTACAAGAATCCCTATCTTCCACTACCTTGCCCAGATCCTGGAAGCCCCTGCCCATAACCCCCCTGGTTGAGTCTATCCATCTGGTTTGTGGTCTTCTTCTCTTTCTTCTACCCTCTACCTCTCCTAGCATTATTGTTTTTTCTAGTGATCCGTGCCTTCTCATCATGTGGCCAAAGTACGATAGTCTCAACTTAATCATCTTTGTTTCCAACGAGAGCTCTGGTCTGATCTGTTCAAGAACCCATTTGTTTGTCTTCTTGGCTGTCCATGGTATCCTAAGTACTCTTCTCCAGCACCACATTTTGAATGACTTGGTTTTCTTTCTGTCTGCTTCCTTCACTGTCCAGCTCTCGTATCCATACATAGTAATTGGGAATACAATGGCTTGTACAATTCTGACTTTAATGCTCAGTTGTATGTCTTTGCTTTTCAGCATCTTTTCCAGTTCTTTCACAGCTGCCCTTCCCATTCCTAGTCTTTTTCATATTTCTTGACTGCAGTCTCCATTCTGGTCAATGTTTGATCCTAAATATAGGAATTTTTTAACTATTTCAATTTCCTCATTGTCTAGATTGAATTTGTGTATTTCTTCTGTGGTCATTATTTTTGTTTGTTATTTTATGTTCAGCATTAGACCTGTGGTTGCACTTTCATCTTTGACCTTCCTTATTAACTCTTCCAATTCCTGAATATCTTCTACTAATATTATGGTGTCGTCCACATAACTTAGGTCATTAATGTTGCTTCCTCCTATCTTAACTTCTTTTTCTATTTCTAATTCTGCTTTTCTTACAATGTGTTCAGTAGGATGACAGGATGTAGCCTTGTGGTGATAAAAGGATTATTAATCCAGCAAAGTGTAATACTAAAGAGAAAATGGAATCAAAGGGTAAATATGTTAAATAAAATGACTAAAGAAAAAGAGGACAAGCTTAATAATAAACCAGAAATATAGAATTAAGTAGAGAAATCAAACTTCTGCAGGATCAAATATCATTAGAAATGGCAGGTGAATTAGGGAAGAAGTTAAGAATAGCAAAACAATATAATTTTGAGAATTCTAACAAGGTGGGTAAATGGCTATCGTATAGATTAAAGAGAAGGAAAGAAACGAGACAGATAGATAAAGTAAAGAAAACCCAGCAAGAAAAAGTTCTAGAGATTGTTTATGAATATTATAACGATTTATATAAACAGAAGGTGGGCCAAAATGAGAAATCTTCTGAATTCCTGGAGAAAGAGAAATTGACAACATTAAATGAGGAACAAAAGATGAATATGGAAATGGAAATCACTAAAGAAGGAACAGAACAGGCTATAAGTTGCAGCAAAAATGGTAAGTCGCGAGGACCGGATGGATTCCCTATAGAATTTCATAAAACGTTCAAAGAGGTATTAAGTGGCCCATTGCAGTTAGTAATGAACAATATATTAAAGAGAAATATGCCAGAAATGTGGAAAGAAGCTGAAATTATCCTGATTCTGAAAGAAGATAAAGACTTGATGGATCCAACATATTATAGATCTATATCCCTACCTAATAACGATTATAAAATATTTGCGTTAGTATTGGCTAGAAGACTTTAAAATGTTTAGAAATACTGATTGATGAAGATCAGAGAGGGTTCCTTCCAAAAAGACACATGAAAGATAATCTGAGGTATATCCTAAATATTATAGAGTATTAAAAGGCACAAGAATAAAAAATTAGGATTGATATTTGTCGATATGGAAAAAGCATTCAATTCAGTTAATTGGTATGCCTTATTTGAGATTTTAGAAAATATGAACGTGAGACAAAATTTTAGGAATGGGATAAAGCGAATTTATGATAATCAAAAAGCAAGGATTAATATTAATGGAGAACTGACCAAACCGATATTGATTGATAAAGGTACCAGGCAGGGTTGCCCACTGTCACCCCTATTGTTTTTGATAATAATAGAATTACTGATAAAAAAGATAAAGGAGAATGAGAATTTGCAATGAGTGAAAATTAAACAATTCGCCTATAAGATAAGAGCTTACTCCAGGGGTAGGGAACCTTTCCCCTTTAAGGGCCGAGGGACTTCAGCTCCCAGAATCCCAGGAGCTATTGGCCAACATGGCTGAGGCTTCTGGGAGCTGAAATCCCTCGGCCCTTAAAGGGGACAGGTTGCCTACCCCTGGCTTACGCTGATGATGTGGTGATCAATTTGGAAAACCCAAACCAAAATATAGGAATACTGATCACTTCTCTCCAGGATGAAGAGCCATTGCTGAGCACCCTTTGGGTTCGGTCAGTCAACCAGTTACTAATCCACCTAACAGTTGTATTGTCTAGTGCACATTTTATTATCTTGTTTGCAAGAATATCATGGGGGACCTTGACAAAAGCCTTACTGAAATCA
>CM034712.1:10826968-10853477 GCA_020142125.1 Phrynosoma platyrhinos | reverse complement strand
TCCCTCGGCCCTTAAAGGGGAAAGGTTGCCTACCCCTGACTTATTCTGTGCTGCATTTCCCCTATAGTGTCCTCTGCTCTATTTTCCTCAGGTTGTACACCCTTTTCTTTTTGTGAGAAAACTGAGGCAAAGAACGTGTTGAGTAGTTCTGCCTTTTCTCTGAATGCTGTGGTTAAGCATATCTTGATATCAGTAAGACCTTTGATAGAGTTCCCCATTATATTCTTGCAAAAAAGCTAGTAAAATGTGGGATAGACAATGTGTAGAAAGAAACTTATACATTATCTTTCCCCTCGTTATATAGATAGGGATTCCTATTTAGGTATCTCTCTGTTTAAGACTATCTATCAAGATTCTAAACTATCTTTGGGCTGATGCAGACCGGCACAAAGGATTGGCCTGGGGGTGGAGTTGGGGTGGGGCAGCCACATACTGGCCGCCCTGACTCCACCCTAACACCATCCTGATACCATCCTGACACCGTGTGCCAATTCACACACCACGCAGCATCAGGACACGCTGAGCCAAAAGAGCACAAAAAAGCCACAGCAGCGGCTGAAAGGCTGGCCTTTTGCTGCCCCCAAAAGGAGTGGCATTTTGTTGCTTTTTTAGGGCAGCAAAAAAGAGGATCAGAGCCGCAGCAAGTGATTGCCATGGCCCCAATCCGCTACTCCTAGGGGCAGACGAGAACCGTCCTGAATGGGCCATCTGTATCAGCCCTTTATCTTACAGAGTCTCTCTAGCCTAACTGCTAGTCTAACAGTCTCTCCTTCATCTTCCTGCTACATAAAAGATGGTAATGATTTCTCTCTTTACCCAAACCATCTTTAGTTAGATTAGGATTACATTTTTTGTGATGTAATTATTTATTAATGCCATTATTATTGTTTTTTAAACTATAAACTACATGTTTGTTGTCTTTCTGAGTCAGTCTTCATTCTTTAGAAAGGCAAGTTTAAATAAAAAATATTCAGGATCACATTTCTGCTGTTCTGCTAATGAAAGACAGACTCTAACAAGTTTATCTTTCATATTTGTATATTTATGTTTCTTTTAAAAGGATTAAAACTCTGGAAACTTAAATTACATCCCACACAATGCTACTATTAGGTGGATTTGTAACTGTTTGACCAAATTCAAAGGGTGTTCACCAATGGCTCCTTCATCCTGGAGAGAAGTGACTAGCAGGGTGTGACAGGAGTTGAGACCCTGATGTTCCCACAGGGTGACCAGAGGACCTCCTACATATACTACATTTCAACCTTATGTCTGGGGTCCAGGAGGAATGCCAAAATGCCTTCTATTTTGAGCCATAAAAACTTATCCGATGCCTCAGCAGGCAAGCAAGAGGTAGCTTAACAAATTTATTACTGCAAAGGGCTTGTTAGGTTTTCTACCAGGCAATAAACATGACCTTGTCCTGCAATAATATGCCTTAATCACTACAGTAAAACTGTTGAGCATCATGATCCCAATGGATGGGAAAGGATAAAAAAAATTGTTGCTGACCATGTGGTGCTTTTGTTTATGTGTGAGGGTTTTTTCCTGACAGAGGTGTGGAAAGAAAAGGTTGTTGAAGGAGATCATGACACGGGGGGGGGGGGGGGGGGGGGGGGGGGGGGGGGGGGGGGGGGGGGAGATGTGTGAGCAAGAAGCAGGAGCGATGAGAGAGCAAATGGGAAAACTACAAATGTAACTAATAACTTAAATGTAGAGCCAATCAAAGGTTTATTGCCAGTAAAGTACAATTTTAAGTATCTGTTTTGCTCAGAGTTCTACATTGCAAGCCAATTGCACTTTAAGAAAGAGAAGTTCATAAAAAATATAGTTGAGGGCATAATAAAATAAATATATAGCTGTAAATAAAAGATATGAAACAATTTTATATTTATATTACTGTTTTTTAGCTTTTATTTAGCAATGTCCTAGATTTTTCTTGAATTTCCTACATTTTGTGGTGCTTTGTCCTCCTTTGTTATTATGACATTTGGTCACCCTATGTCCTCAACTCCAGAGATTTCTGCTAAAGGCTCCTGAAGAAGGTCTTTTTTCATTGTGGTTGAAACAAATTGGGCTTTTCTAAGCAAATAAATAGTTGACCATCTCAAAGGATATGGAGCTTGTCTCATTATTTTCTGCTTTTAATGTGCTTTTCAGTACTCTCTTCACTCTCATTCATAGGGTCACGACACATCCAAGGTGACCTGACAGTCAGCATGACAACTGATACCACAGTTCACATTATCCCATACTGGTTCACATTTTCCCCTAACAGCTTGTTAGAAGCACAGGTACAGAGGCAAGCAAAAAGACTTCAGAGATTCACAGGTGTTACAGACCTTGGGACTCATGTATATTTCCAGTGAACAAAATTTAGAAACTGACTGCTCCAAGGCTTACTTTGTTGTCTCTCAATACAGAATAAAACCAATATGACAGTACAGAAGGAATAGTTACATTACATCTAGTATGTAGAATCTGCTGTCTGTTTTAATTTTTCCTTGGTGATGTTGGGGAATTAGACCTTTGACTGCTTAGTATTTCTCCTCCCTCAAATTTTAAAATAAGAGGTTTGGGAACATGCATTCCTATGGAGCAGAAATTCTGCAGGGGGAAAAAGATGGAGCCTTTATCATCAAGAGATATATAGGATTCCAGTAAATCCTGAAAAATAAGACGGAAGGAGAAGGTACAAATATCATCCCCAATTTCAAACTTCCATGGGGATAGTTTTCTGAGTTTCCCAGGCTATGTGACCACGTTCTGGAAGAATTTATTCCTGACATTTTGCCCACATCTGAGGCTAGCATCTTAAGAGGCTGGTGGCATGGACGTGAGTGGGGTGTGTATACACACACACACACACACACACACACTGTGTGATCCTTGGTTGGGACAGTTATTTACGTGTTAATCTGTGTGTTGGTCTGTTCTTGAATGGCAAGGCCTCAGGGTGGGAAGATTTCCGGGAAGATGTGTATGTCTATTTAATTAGCAATCTATTGTCTGCGGGGAAAACCCCTTTTTTTTATTTGGATGTGTTGAGTCTTGATTTTGGTGTTTTTCAGGACTGGTAGCCAAACTATGTTTACTTTCAGTGTTTCTTCTTTCCTGTTGAAGTTGTCCAAGTGTTTGTGGATTTCAATGGCTTCCCTGTGCATTCTGACCTGGTAGTTGTTGGCATGGTCCAGAATTTCAGTGTTTTCAAATATGCCCAGGTTGGTTTATGATGTTTTCTGCTACTATCAATTTTTCTGGCTGGCTCAGTCTGCAGAGTCTCTCGTGTTCTTTAATTTGTATTTGAACATTGCATTTTGTGGTCCTTATGTAGACCAGCCCACAGCTGCACAGTATGTGGTAAATTCCTGCATCAGTGAGAGGGTCTCTCCTATCCTTCACTGAGTGCAGCATTTGCTGGATTTTTTTGATTAGTCTGTAGATCATTTGGAAGTTGTGTTTCCACATCAGTTTCCCTATTCTGTCCATGATTCCTTTGATGTATGACAAAAAATACCTTCCCTTTGGGTGGTTGTTTGCTTTCACTCCTATGGGTTTTCCTGGGTCTGGTAGCCCTTCTGATGTCTGAGCTGGAGTAACTGTTAGCCTGTAGAGCCAGTTTAGGTGCTTCAATTCATCTTCCAGGAAGTGGGGTTTGCAGATCCTTTTTGTGCCATCTACCAGTGTTTTTATTGTGCTCCTTTTTTGTCCTGGGTGATGGTTGGAGTTTCTGTGTAGGTGTCTGTGTGTGTGTGTCACTTTTCTTTATACTGTGTGGCCCAATGGTTGGTTCAGCTTGCTGATGACCAGGTCATCCAAGAATGGTAATGTTTCTTCCTTTTCTTTTTCCATCATGAATTGGATGTTCAAATGGATGTTGGTCAGATGGTTCAAAAATATGGTCAGATCTTCTTCTCTGTGGCTCCAAATGGTGAAAGTGTCATCCACATATTGGAACCACGTTGTGGACTTTTTTGGTGCTGTTTCCAGGGCTTGCGTTTCAAAGTGTTCCATGTAAAAAATTGCTATCACGGGGCTCAGAGGGCATCCCATGACTACTCCATCTCTCTGCTCGTAGAATTCATTGTCACACTGGACGTTGTTTGTGGTGAGCAATGTTCAAACAGTCTGTGATGTCTTTTAGAAAATTTTGTTGGATGAGTGTCATAGTGTCCATTATGGAGACTTTGGTGAACAGAGAGAGCACATCAACACTGATTAGTTTGTCTCCAGGTTTTAGTTCGAGGTTGTTGATTTTTTCTATGAAGTGAGCTGAGTCCTTGATGTAGTGGGGGGTTTGCCCTGTATGCGTTTGTAATTGTGTGGCCAGAAATTTATCCAGGTCATACGTGGGGGATCCAATGGTGCTCACTATGGGTCAGAGTGGAATGGAATCCTTGTGGATTTTGGGAGGTCCATCAGTCTGGGTGGGAGAGCCTCAGATTTGCATAGATTTTGGCTTGTGATTGGCTGAATTAAGGAGTTCTTGATCAAGGTGTTCATTTTCCTGGTGATTTTGTTGGTCGGGTCCTGTTTCAGTTTTCTGGATGTTGCAGGATCAAGGAATTCCTTGATTTTTTGGGGGGGTATTTTTCTGTTTCCATGATTACTGTGGCGCTGCCCTTGTCTGCTTGGAGAATTATGATTTCTGGATCCGAATTGTGATCCTTGATGGCTTTTCTTTCTTTTTTGGTTGTGTTGCTTGGGTGGTGGTTTTGCCTTACATAAAATTCTTGCTGTTTTTTCTCTTATCATTTCTGCTTACATGAGAGCAGAGTCATGGAAGTACATGAGAGCAGAGTCATGGATCTGGGAGATGGTGGGCAAGGATTTCTTCAACCTGGACAATGATTTCTTCAACTGGGATTTTGGTGGTCATCACTGTGGTTTCCCCACAGACAATGGATTGCTAATTAAAAAGACATATCCTCCCCCATATCCTCCCATCCTGAGGCCTTGCCATTCAACAACAGACCAACACACAGATTAACATGTAAATCATTTCGTCCCAACCAAGGGTCACATAGTATATATATACCCACTCACTTCCATGCCACCGCCCTCTGAAGATGCTAGCCACAGGTGTGGGTGAAATGTCAGGAATAAAATCTTCCAGAACATGGCCATGTAGCCCAGAAAAACCACAGAAAACTATGGATGCCAGCTGTGGAAACCTTCAACTGCACATTCCATGGGGATGTTTGAATCCAAGTCTGGACATGGTGAACTAGCAAAAACAAGAATTCAACATAAACATTACATGTCAACTATACATGACCAGGAATCAAACATGTATTGCTGGATAAGGGGTTTTTACCACATAATAAGAACATGGTTCTCAATCCTGGACATATTCCACACCCTACAAAGCATGTCCAGTTCTGGGCACCACCACTGAAAAAGGATGTGAACAACATGGAGAATGTCCAGAGAAGGGTGAGCAACATTGTGAAAGGCCTAGAAACCATACCCTATGAGAAGAGATGGTGTGTGTGTGTGTGTGTGTGTGTGTATGTTTAGCCTAGGGAAGATAATAATAATAATAATAATAATAATAATAATAATAATAATAATAATAATAATAATAATAATTTTTATTTATATTTCCTGCCTTTCCCTACAGATCGAGGCGGGATGCACAATAAAATGAATACAATATGCAAAATACAAACAATAAAATAGTAAAATCAAACAACAATAACAAATTATAAGAGCATAAAATATAATATAATAAAATAAATAAAAATAAATAACAAAAAAATAGAATAAAATAAAATAAAATAGCCAATCATTGTCAGAATCTAGAAATCTAGAAGATCAGATGGATAGGCCCACCGGAAGAGCTCCGTCTTAAGTGCCCTCTTAAAGGCATCTAGCCTTTTCCGGTAGGCCATTCCATAACATGGGAGCTGCGTCCCATGTACAATCTTTGGGAAGTCATGCTGAGTCTGGTTCTATGATGTTCTAATAAGTTCTTCCCAGATGTTCTGAGAGTGCAGGGTGGATTGTGTGGGGAGAGGTGTTCCTTCAAGTAACTCGGGCCCAAGCCATGTAGGGCTTTAAAGGTAATAATCAATGCTTTATACTGCGTCCAGAAACTAATCGGCAGCCAATGAAGAGATTTTAATATAGGTGTTATATGGTCCGACCTAGATGTTCCAGTGACCAAACTGGCTGCCACATTTTGAACCAACTGAAGCTTCTGAACTTGGTACAGAGGTAGCCCCATGTGGAGCATATTAGAAATACAAATGAGAGATTACCAGGGCAAGTACTACTGTTTCAAGATTCTTTCGGTACAGGTAGGGATGCAGTTGGCGTATCAACTGAAGTTGGTACCAAGCACTCTTGACCATCAGAGAAGGTTGAGGAGTGATAGGATAGCCCTGTTTAAATATTTCACGGGATGTCATACTGAAGATGGAGAAAGTTTATTTCTATAGAAAGCTCTAGAGAATAGGACTTGGAGCAATGGATTCAAACTACAGGAAGAGAGATTCCACATCAACATTATGAAGAATGTCCTGACAGTAAGAGCTGTTTGACAGTGGAATAAGCTGCCTTGGAGTGTGGTGGTCTCTCTCTCTTTGGGAGCTTTAAAACAGAGGCTGGATGTCCATCTGTCGGGTGCTTTGATTGTGTATTCCTGTATGGCAGGGGGTTGGACTCGATGGCCCTTGAGGTCTTTTCCAACTCTATAAATCTAGGATTCTACCATACCAACAAAACCTACATTCAGATCCCCAGCTGTGAAAAGTCATGGCATCACTTGCATGAGTTTCTTTCTTGGCTTCATCTATCTCATACTGCTACTCTGAAAATAAAATTACTAAGAGCTTCCTAACATATGGGATGTGATACTAGGATCAAGGTCAGGAGCTTAGAAATATTCCTTTTTTGGACTACCATAACCCCTCCGTCAGTTTATTTTTAATGTTCTGGATCAGACATACATGCAGGATACAAACTGCAGAGGGATCAAATACCCAAATAGAAGAATCCATATTTTTCAAGGTTTCAGATAGCAGGAGCAGATTCTCATCTGAAGCACTGCATGTCAATGTAGATCAAGGACAGGAATACTTGTCTTGATTTATCTTAGGAACTGAATTCCAATTTTGGATGGCTCCCAAGGGCTGTGTTCCAGGAGTGGCAGGGATCAAGTACATGAGAGCAGAGTCATGGATAACAGATGGGGCCAAAGCAAAGGAAGCCACATGTCATTTTTAAATCCATATGTATGTGAGTGTCTATATCTATATATGGGGTAGTCTATATCTATAGCTATATTTCAACAGTCAAGTGCCAGTATAACAGCTTTTCCACCTGAAAAGCACAGCTCTGTATTTAAGGCTTAAATGTCTTTTAATATCTTCTTTTCCTTGATCACTGATTGGGGAAGAATAGCAGAAGTTTCTGGGGCAGATGGAGCATTCCAACAGGCTGCATTCAGCCTGTGGGCCAAAGGCTTTATTTAGTGAATTAATGAATTAATTTACTGAATTAATTTATATCCCACCTTTCTCCAAGCACAGGAGACAAGACTTCCTCTCCATGACACAGACCATTCTGTTCTAGATGGACTAACAGTCCGACCAAGAACCAAGCAGCTTCCTTTATTTTGTGCAACAACAAGGAACACAGACCCAGATATTTTAGATGATCAGCTTTCACAGCTTGACCCAGTTTTAGTTCACTAGGGGCCCTAGATCAAGAAGCTTTCATTATCAAAATTTCTCCTGGGTAAGGGCAGTCTTGCTCACTGCAATGTGAAGTGGAACCAGTGGGAGGACAATACAGGATGGGGTGGTGCTGGTGGCATTATATGCATTCTGAACATCTTTCAACCACAAGGTAAGTAGAAGCAATAGAGTTTGCAGTGCCATTCAATAGAAACAGAGACTGCTGTTTATTACTGTTCTGCTGCTATGCTAGCATCTCCTCAAAAACAACAAGGCTGTGCAGAAATTTGAGAGAGGAAAAGAGTGCAATGCTCTCCCATTTGGCATCAGTCTACCCCAACCGCTTGAGGACTTTTACATAACGAAGTGCTTCAGGGACCTGGAGTCTGTAGTTCAAGCGTGCTCTAACTGCCTAGTTGGTAAAGGACAACACAGTTCAACAACAACTGTTTGACAAAGAATGCAAGAAACATACTCAAGATTTGGAACATTACAAAAAACACACACATTCTAACCTAATTGCTCAAATTAAAAAAAAATAACTGATGCAGAAGCACTTTTCTTATTGACTACAATTTGTTTCTTTTAAAGAGATGCTCAGCACACTGTCTTAGGAAGGTATCCTCAGCAATACTCTTTTTGCCATCAAGCAGAGGTTTCATTAGCAGAGGCAAAGTGTGTCCCTTCCAAACCATCACAATTATCCCCTCTCCCTTCCACACCTAGGAATTACTGACTGAGCACAGGCTTCAACTGTAGCCTGGTTTCCTGCAGGCAAACAGGGGGAACAAGAGACTCAGATGCTAAATCATAAGTGTTTTCCTCCTTTATTGGAATGGAAAGAATGAGAATAAATACCAATGAGCATATTCCTGTTTCTCACACAGCTTTCAGGACATTCTACAGAGGAAATCATGCATGTTTTACACTGTGCTGAATTCTCTTATTTCACCATTATTTCTGTAGAGATTTCATTATCTCTGTGTGTATTAACAGGCCAAGATTCAAATTAAATATAGAGATATAGGAAAAAAGAGAGAGAGATAGACAGACAGACCGAAAGCTACCTTATAGCAGAATCTTCTGGCCCATTTAGCTGAGTATTGTCTACTACAAACTATAATTCCTAGAGCTGGCTGAACAATTCAGAGAATTGTAATTCACAAATGTACCGTATTTTCCGGCGTATAAGACGACCCGCGTATAAGACGACCCCCCATTTTTCCAGTCAAAATATAGAACTTTAGCACCTCCATCCTCCTTATCCTTATACCCGGCGTATAAGACGACCCCCCACTTTAACCACAGATTTTGCAGGTTAAAAAGTAGTCTTATACGCAGGAAAATAAGGTAATTTTTCTGCACTCTTGTCCACAACAGGGGTGGGAACCTTTGGCCTCCCAGAAGCTTTGGAACTCCCACAGTTCCTTACCACTGTCCATGTGGATAATGGGCATTCTAGATGAAAACATCTAACAGGTCAAAGTTTTCCATGCTTGGTCTACATTGGCAGTGGCTCTCAAGGGTTTCAAACAGGAGATCTACCCTGAGATACCTATGACTAAACCTGGGACATTTTACATACCAAACATATTATTTACATCTGAGATATAGCCTATCCTTGAGGCACATTGACACATACACACAATGTAATTAAATCCAGATAACTATTAATTATTATCATTATCAAATATTCAAAGATCAAGAGGCTGTGAATGTTAATTGAAAGTTAAATGAATAGAAAGGAAGATGATTAAGAACTATAACTGAAAAGCACCAGATACTTTTCCTGAAGTTTCAAACTCTACATTTTTCACACTAACTAAAGGAAGGATAGGGAATCTACAAACCACCAGACCAAATCCTGTCATTAAGTCATGGCTAATAATCAAAGATTATGGAAATTGTAATCGAACAACATCTGGAGTGTCATACGTCCTGTGCCTTTCCATTTGGAATTTAAAAAATAGTTTCAAATTCACACATCAAACTAAGTGTTTAAAAACTGAAATAGACATTTCTGATTAGATTTCAAGGAATACTAAAACTCAGATTATTTTGGCAATGTGAGTCTTTTCTTATCATCTACCTTTCTGTCCATTTAACTTTCAATTAACTAACATTCACAGCCACTTGATCTTCGAATATTTGATAATGATAATGATAATAATAATACTTTTAATAATAATGTATTTTTATTTCTTACCCACCTCTCCCCAAGGCTCAAGGAGGGGTACAACCCAGATTAAAACACATAAAACCATTTAAACACGTAAAGTTAAAACACATCAACATAAGACACATTAAAATAATCCTAAATTAAATTTAAAATACCAATTTAAAATTCGTAATTTAAAATCAAATAGATAGGCCTGCTGGAAGAAACAGATATTTAATAATGTTTTAACAACAACAAAATAAACCCTGTCTTTGAACAGTACACCTCAGAAATGCTACTACTGTGCAATGTTCAGCAATTTCAAAATGAAAAAGCCTGATCATAGAAACTTGCCAGTTCAACTGACCAGACTTGTACGTCAGGTTATGGTCTGTTAAACCTGACTGCTTGTAGTGTTCAAACCCATCCCATAAAGAAACTATAATTTGTTAGCCAGCTGCAAACCACAACTGTAAGCTGTGGTTTGTTGGTGTTTTATGACCTTTGGTTTATAGCATGTCAAGACATTAACATACAAAACCATGGTTTGCCCCTGGTTTGTCTCCAAAGCTATTCACGCTGAAACAGTAGCTGACAAAGAGGGATGAGAGAAACAGTCCAGAAACAAAGAAAACATTGTGTTTTTTCTGGTCATCTGCAGGACAATTCACCAATTCAGCAATGAACAATGACTTGTACATGCTTAGTATAACATGCAAAAATGGCCAATGAAACCAAAAGGTTTCTTGTTAAATTTGTTTATGATTACAACCTAATTCTGTAAGAAAGAATGTATCTCTGCCAAACAGCACAGGAAGACATCAATCTTACCTGCTAAATAGTTGCAATTATCAGTACACATGGAAGAGATTCTTTCATATACCAGCTTTCCTGTAATAACAAGAACAATAATATAATTTACAAAATAGTGGACTTACATATACTGACAGACTGAGGCTTCAGATCCAAACACAGTTGATTATCATACTGAAAAGAAAACCATGACAACAGTTACTTGATAACAAAAGCTTTTTGTGCTAGTAGTGGTTTGAGTGTTGGACTATGACTCTGGAGACCAGGGTCTGAATCTCAGCAAAACCATGAGACCCACTGGCTGACCACAGGCAAATCACACACTCTCAGCCTCTCTCAGGCAATGGGAAACCCCCTCTAAACTTTAAAAAAAAAATGATAGGTTTACCTTAGGGTTGCCATAAGTTGGAAACTACTTGAAACTCTATGATTCTATAAAGGCACATAATAACAACAACAAAGATATTGCAGCATAAAGGAGTATCCAGCACCACACATTTTCCATCAAGATCTTGCAAGAATGGTAGAGATTGTACATGTGAGAATTCTAACTGACAGACACTGGGAGGAATTCCAAACACTACAGAAGATTCTTGCAAACCAGAAGATTGCAAATGAATGTTCACAGACTACATGCATGAAGACCTGAACACATGAATAAGAGGGCTGATAACTATTGTATAAAGCTTCAGAAAAAAAATTATGATAGCAATTATTTATCTCAATTATATCTTATAAAGCAGTTGGCTGGGATGTGTGTGATGGAAGCTGTGGTCTCACATACATGAAGAACATGAGTTTGGGCAAGGCTGAATTAAGATGTGCCAGAAATTTTGGAACTTTATACCTTATCCTAAATATCTCATGTGTTCTAATTCAGATGTTTTTATCTGCAACCACAAAGGTATAGGCTAAAAAAATCTAACTAACTGAAGCAATCTTATTCAGTGCTCTTCAGTTCCATCCATTCTATAGATTTGCATTTGTCAGATATACTTTTTTCCTATTACATTATACTGTCACCTAGTGGAGCTAAGTAGTTTCTATCAATATTAGTTTTGAGAAATTGATGTAACTCCCTTTTTTATTGAGTGCAATGCAGAAAGGAACACAATTAGGGACACCCCTTAAAATACATATTCTTACTTGAAATTTGGTTTCTACAGAAGTTACTTATTTCATTCTTAAAATACATGCATTCATAAAAAGAATGTGTACTGAAACAAACAGGGAAGAGGGCTAAATACCCTAAAGGCACTAAATGCTCTTTAATCTTGGAAACTAAGCAGGGTCTTAGTACTTGAATGGGAGACTGCTGGTATTATTAGGTGCTATAGGTGAAATTGGTTATACTTCAGAGGAAAGAACTAGCAAAACTACCTCTGAGTGTTCCTTGCCTAAGAAAACCCTATGAAATTCATAGGGTCACCATAGGTTGACAGGTGAATTGAAGGCGCACACATCCACACCCACACCCACTAACAACAACCTCCCGAAACAGCACCCTCACTTGCAGTTCTCCATCATTACAGAGAAACAAATATATACAGAACAGAAACAAAAAGTATGCCAGAATATTCAAATGAATGTAAAGAAACTGCTTCTTCTGAGCATGTGCAGATTTTATTTATCTATTATTTTATTTACTTATTGGATTTGTATCCAACCTTTCTTCCAATTCCACCCCTATCCCAACCTCTGTTAGAAGAGTTTATACAAATCTTAATTTTCATAATTCATCGTGACTGCAAATCAAGAATTTCTAGGACAAGCACTATTCTGACCTGACATGCTTTACAAAGTCCTGGCTGGGAGTTGACAATGGTCCAACATGGGCACAGGCTCTCCCAACTAGGATACTGTGTTAGCAAGCAGGTGAGAGAAAGTGGGTGGGTTGGGTTGGGGTAGGTGTGGTCTACAAAGACCACCTCAACCTGACTGGAGTGCCTATCAGAGAACTGAGCAACACTGAGTGTGTATATCTGAGCCTGAAAACCAGGGATAGACTGGGAATTCTGTTAGTGTACCATCCACCCCACTGCCTATCAGACTCCCTGGCTGAGCTTACTGAACTGACCTTGCAGCTGTTGTTCAAGTCCCCCAGACTTTTGCTCCTGGGTGACTTCAACATACCATTGGAGGCATGTTTGTCAGGTGCAGCTCAGGGTTTCATGGTATCCATGACCAACATGGGCCTATCCCAATTGGTTTTAGGACCTACACCTTCAGCAGGTTCAATTCAGAATATACGGATTTGTGGGCAGAGGTGACTAATACCTCCGAGTTGTCACAGGCAGATCATTTTCTGGTCAGAGCTAGCATCACAGCTACAACCCACCCCTGCAGGGGTTGGAGGACCTATTAAAATGGTCCACCCTCAAAGATTAATGGGATAATAATCGCTTCTCGGCCTTTTGGCTAAGATCAAGTGTAAAGATTAATGGGATAATGATAAATGAGATTCCAGGAAGCCTTGGATGATATGGCTTGATATGATTGATCAGGCCTGGCATCACCAACGACCATGTTAAAGTTCTGGTTGATAAATGGAACCAAAATCTAGCCAGGTTTTACTACTGACATGGTTGCCCCCAAACGTCCTTTCTGACATATGAACAGGTTCTTTGGCATACAGAGACCCTCAGGGAACTGAAACGGGTAGGATGACAACTAGAGCAGAGATGGCAGAAAACTTGACTTCTATGTGACAAAACACGATATAGAGAATATCTTTGCACCATAAAGTGCAGTTATGTGCCACAAAGAAAGCTTTCTTTTCTATATGTATTGCGTCTGCAAGTTTGCGTCCAGCAGAGCTGTTCATGGTGGTGAGAGGTCTACCTTAGGTACCCTCCCCCTGGACCTGACCTTAGAACTTTAAGTAGCTTCCTGTGACACTTTTAATAATAATTTCGCAGATAAAATATCTTGCATAAGTGCCAAATTCCATGCCATCATTGGAGTGGAAGCCAATAATGAGGTGTCCAGTGACTATGAGTGGGATTACACTGATCAGTTTCAATTGGTGAATACTGTTGATGTTGAGAAGCTACTGAGACAAGTAAGGAAGACAACTTGTTTTCTTGATCCCTGTCTCTCTTGGCTAGTCATCCAGGGATCAAGAAAACAAGTTGTTTTCCTTACTTGTCCCAGCAGCTTCTCCACATCAACAGTATTCACCAATTGAAACTGATCAGTGTAATTCCACTCACAGTCCCTGGACACCTCATTACTGGCTTCCACTCCAATGATGGCATGGAAGTCGGCTCTTATGCAAGGCACTGTATTGCGCTGGTTCCAGACCTACCTCTCAGGCAAGTTCCAGATGGTGGTGCTTGGGGATAGCTGCTCCTCAGAAAGGAATACTACAAAGTGCCATCCTATGCCCAATGCTATTCAACATCTACACAAAACTGCTGGGAGAAATCATCTGGAGGCATGGGGCAGGGTGCTATCAGCATACTGATGATACCCAAATATACTTCTCTATGCCTTCAAAAACAGCTTTAGCTAAGGATAGTGTGTATATCAAATAATTCCAAATATAAGTAAGAGTGTGTGGGTCTAACCCCAATCAGCCCAAAACAGTAGTCATGCTGGTTTGTTACCCAAAGTATTAGCTAACACTTTGGCATTTCATTTTTATATTCAGCCCTTCTAGCCATGCTGTTCTTCATAGCACCAGTCATTTATGGCCTACTCCTAGTTGGCTCAAGTGTGAAGTCATCTGGTACAGGTCAGCTTCAAGCACCAGAGATTATACACATATGACAAGGACGGCATGCATTACCAGAACTACTTACACATGGGGATGTGATCAATGTCAAGCAATAATGGCTGCTAGGAGGCCTATCACAAAGTCAGAACTTGAAACAGTATAGAATTCCCCAGCTGCCATGACCAAACCAGTTGGGAGATTCTGGAAACTGACACTCCAAAAAAATAATTTTTCCAAGTTAAGGTGAAGTATGCTGAAACAAAGTTCAAGATATGTATAGACAGTGACATTTTTTTTTCTTGTGTCATTAAAACATGGGCTTGTGGGCAGATCATGTTACATTCTCACCCCTGTTTTGTCTAGAGAACATCCAGTGCTCTTGTAATCTACCAAACAAAGATATTTTACTGGATGCAATATTTTTATTTGGGAAAGAGGGAAGTGTGCTTGTAGACTGACACACCACAAAAGGCTTCCCAATATACCCTTACAATCACACAGGTCTCCAAGTCTCCGTGTCTTGCCCTTGGTAAGTGCCACACAGAGCATTTTGGGTTCAGCCATGAACCCAGAGGGTCTTAAATCTTGTCATTCTTCCTCATGGCCTTCAAAACTGAAATTAACAGGAGGCTTTTGTTAGCTTGTTTCTTCAAATGGAGCTCTTCTCTATTTCTCATGCTGCCTGGACCACCATGAGTTGGCAGGGGTTAGGAAGGCATAGTTGCTCTATCACAGAAACTTGCCCACCATCACCAGTTTGCTCCACTGAACTCTGCCAATACTTAAACGTTGGATTTATTTCTGTAGATCATAGAATCATAGAGCTGGAAGATACCACAAGGGCCATCCACTCCAACCCCCTTCTGCCATGCAGGAACTCGAAATCAAAGCATCCCCAACAGATGGCCATCCAGCCTCTGTTTAAAGACCTCCAAATAAGGAGACTCCACCACACTCTAAGGTAGAGTGTTCCACTGTCAAACAGCCCTTATTATCAGGAAATTCCTCCTAATGTTAAGGTGGAATCTCTTTTCCTGTAGCTTGCATCCATTGTTCTGGGTCCTACTCTCTGGAGCAGCAGAAAACAAGCTAACCCCCTCCTCAATATGACATCCCTTCAAATATTTAAACAGGGCCAGAATACCACCTCTTAACAGTCTCTTCTCCAGGCTACACATACCCAGTTCCCTAAGTTGTTCCTCATAAGGTATGGTTTTCAGATCCTTCACCATTTTAGTTGCCCTCCTTTGGACACGCTCCAGTTTCTCCACATCCTTTTTGAATTGTGGTGCCCAGAACTGGACACAGTATTCCAGGTGGGGCCTGACCAAAGCAGAATACAGTGGCACTATTACTTCCCTTGATCTAGATACTATACTTCTATTGATGCAGCCTAAAATCACATTGGCCTTTTTAGCTGCTGCATCACACTGTTGACTCATGTTCAACTTGTGGTCTACTAGGACTCCTAGATCCCTTTCACACATAGTCTCATTCAGCCAGGTGTCCCCCATCTTATATCTATGAATTTCATTTTTATTTATTTTTTGCCCTAAGTGTAGTACCTTACATTTCAATGTAGTACCTTACATTGAAATTCATTTTGTTAGCGTTGGCCCAGCTTTCTGATCTATTAATCTATTAATCATTTTGAATTTTCATCCTGTCCTCTGAGGTATTAGCTATTCCTCCTAATTTTATGTCATCTGCAAGATGCTTGAGAAACTATAAAAATCCACCTGGGGATTCAGGGGAGTGGGGTAGGCAAGGAAGAAAAAAATTTCTCATTCTACTTTTGAGATACTCTTGGCTAATTTTATCTGTGTACAAACATCTTGTTCATTTAAAATTATTCATCAATAACCATAGATCTGTTTTAAAAAATTGAATTATGTTCCATAGGCCAGGTACTTACCAAATGTGTCAAGGATGTCTGTTATTAGGACAAATTTACTTGGATAGAACTGAATCACAGCTGTATCTGAAAGAATTTTAGAACACTGAGGGGAGGGAGAAAAAAAGATAAGTCATGATGAAATTATATACGCTGGTAGTTACATAATTTTTAAAATAAAAATGTAGCTGAAGCAGCATATTATGTTCATTCAGCAAGAGCTCAAAGGTGGAACACAGGAATTCTGATAGAAAGGCCAAGATTCAATCCTTGACATCTTCACTTAAGAGGATTGGATAGCTAATGGTGGGAAAGCCCTCTATGTGATATCCTGAAAAGCTGCTGTCAATCAGAACAGATAATAGTGAGCTTGATGGAACAAAAGCCTGACCTGCTTATAAAGAAAACTTCACACATTCCTATAATAGTTAACACGGTCTAATTAAAATGCTTAGTTATTACATTTATATCCTTGGGCCAGTCATGCTCTCTGTTTCAGCCAGATCTACTACAAAGGGTTGTGGTAAGAATAAATTGAGGAGAACCACATGTGCAGCCTTTAATACAGGGGTCGGCAAACATTTTGAGCCAGGGGCCATTTCGGGGTTCCTCGGAACATCGGAGGGCTGGAGGGGGGAAAAAAACGCACCTGGCCCCAGGGAGGCCTGGCGCGGCCGCGGGGGTCCCCTAGAAGTCTCGCGCGACCTTTCCTGTCGCGGGGCAGGACGGGAAAGTTCGCGCGAGACTCTGGGCACCATTTTGGAACACAAAATGGCGCCCCGGAGTCACACACGTCTGAGAAAGGTGGCGGCGGCAGCAGGACCGGCCAGGGGCCGGTAAGAAGGCCTTCGCAGGCCAGGTTCGGCCCACAGGCCATAGTTTGCCGACCCCTGCTTTAACACATCAAAGAAAAAGTGGAATAGAAATGTAATGAACACTAATGCTAAATATATGTATAGAACAACACTCACCTGAATAACTATCTTTAAGGCTTTTACTTTTTGATCTGAGGCCCAAGCATCCTTCAAAGATTGATTGAGTTCTTCAATCCGATTTGTGTAATCTTGCTGAGTCAGGTTTAGAAGCTCTTTTTGTGACCCCTGAAAAAAAGGCATGGTGTATAAACGTTCAAGTTATTAACATAAGAGAAACAGGAACACTTTCTTTATAAACAGTTCCTCCTCTCCTTTTGGATGAAAGCTGGAAAATGTCAGAAGCAGATTACATAACAAATTACCATTGAAATTCAGTGAGAGTTGGGTACAACTGGATCACTTTTAAAGAAGTCCAGCCAGCATTGTTTTCCTCAAAGGGTCATCTGTTCTATTTTGGACAGAACTACAAATTTTTTGCCAACACAAATTACGAATACATTGCACCAAGTGATGTGCTTCCCAAGAGTGAGTGAATACAATAAAGCTTACCAGGGCAGACAGTACCATCAGGAAGAGTAAGATGATCACCTTCATCTAGAGCAGAGATAGGCAACCTTTCCCCTTTAAGGGCCGAGGGACTTCAGCTCCCAGAATCCCAGGAGCTATTGGCCAACATGGGACTATTGGCCAACATGGCTGAGGCTTCTGGGAGCTGAAGTCCCTCGGCCCTTAAAGGGGAAAGGTTGCCTACCCCTGAGTTAGAGACTGCAGATGGTATGACAGAGCCTTACTCTTACAATTGTATTATTTATTTTTGCTATTAGCTGCATTTTTATTGCCAAGGATGAGAAGAGGTGGTTGTGGAATTTACCTCCTCAAATACCAAAATAATCTGATATTATGCATCTTGACTAGGGAAAAAGAGTGTCATTTGCCGCTCTGTTCCAGGCAGCAAAGTATCTCAGGGCTACCCTGAAACTGCAATTTGTATGTACTTGGAAGCAAGCACAGGATGAAAATTAAGGTTCTTTGATATATCACCCTTAGTATATCACTCCAGAGATCAAAAGCAAACAATATTGAAATGACAGACACGATAATAAAAAGTAATAATGAATTATGAGAACTTTACAGAAACATAAAGAAATGAGGCACTAGTCCTTTATCTGAAATGCCAGGAACCAGAAGTGTTTTGGATTTTTTTGGATTTTGAAATATTTGCATATACATAATGAGGTATCTTGGCGATGACCCAAGTCTAAACATGAAATTCATTAATATACACATAGCCTGAAGGTAATTTTATACATGATATTTTAAATAATTTTGTGCATTAAACAACATTTGTGTACAATGAACTATCAGACAGCAAAGATAATACTATCTCATCCATTCATGTGGAAAATTTTGGATTTTGAGTATTTCTGATTTTGGAATTCCAGATCAGGGATACTCAACCTGTAATAGCAAATGCAAGCAATTATGATGTGGCTAGCAACTAGTAAAAAAATATAACACCAAAAGTACAACTACTGAAGAGACTATGAGGGTAGCATCAAGCATAATAATTAAAGCAGTTACTATATGACTAGCTTATATAGCTATGATAAAATGGTAAATGAAATACTAATTGGGGCACCATAGAGGGCAAACAGTAAATAGGAAAATCACAGGATTTGAGTCCCTCAAGGTTCTTGCTATGCTTGTTATTCATTTAGGCTTGCTTGTTTTGTGTCGTTACTCGATGATGGGATATGTCATATTGGTGGAAGGAATGGTTATCTCTCCTGGGGATGGCTAATGAGCAGATGGGAAGAGGAGGTAATAGGTACCAGGAACTGCTACGGTCGGTTTCGTGGGAATGCCTAGTACAAGAGGAAACAATTGGGCAGTATGAGAAAAGAAATGTTTTGCTTTTATGAAATGATAGTCCTGTTTAAGTATTTGAAGGGATGTCATACTGAAGATGGAGCAAGTCATACTGAAAGTGGAGCAAGTTTGTTTCTGCAGCTCATGGGAATATGTCCAGGAGCAATGGATTCAAACTACAGGAAATCAGATTCCACCTCAACATTAGGAAGAACGTTCTGACAAAAAGAGCTGTTTGACAATGGAACATGCTCCCTCAGCGTGTGGTGGAGTCTCTTTCTTTGGAGTTCTTTAAACAGAGGTTGGATGGCCATCTTTCAGAGGTGTTTTGACTGTGTATTCATGCATGGCAGGGGGTTGGACTGGATAGCCCTTGAGATGTCTTCCAACCCTATGATTCTAACACACACAAAAGTTTGAATTACGGTACTTCGTGATCACAAACTATTTTAGAGAATTATGGGGGGAGAATGGTGTGATTGCTCTGAAAGAAGGATGAAAAGAATACAGTAATCAGGTTGGAATATATAGGAAACATATTTGATGTAAAAGTGAATAACTGGGTCTTGGTAATTAAAGCAGCTGTCCAGAACAATATGTATGGTGTGTTACAGATAATGAAGAATGTGGTAAAAAATATATTTTAGAAAAAGATACAATTTAATAATAATATAGAGCGAATTATAAGATCAAATGGAAATGTATGAAAGGAAATTTAAGTAAACATTATATATTCTTAGTAAAGGAAGGGAAGTCTTTTTATGTTTGTATGTTTTGTAAATGTTATGTTTTAGATGTATGTATAGAGTGTTGTATGTAATTTTTAAGACATGGAAAATAAAAAATAAAAAGTTTGAATTATTACATCTCTAGCTTTCATAGACCTGCCCCTTCACAGAAGAAAAAGTGATGAGAGATCCAGCAGGGAGATTCATAATCCTACAAAGCATCATAGCAGGCAGTAAACTCATAATTGGAACTTTCTACTCCGCTAACAATTAACTTATTTTATTTGATATTTTATGTCATGTTTTTTAATGGATGTGTAGTTTAATACTTTTTTAACAGGGGAGGGTTGTGCTTGGGGGGTTTTTAGTCTGTATTGTTGGTGTAGCTTTTAACTGTTGTAAGCCGCCCCAATTGTTTGACAGAGGGGCGAGGTATAAATAAATTTTATTATAATTATTATTATAACAGAGCTTCATGCAATCGTTCATTCAGACTCTCCAAGATACCGCAGTTGGCAACATCGTAATTGGAGGGGATGCAAATGAGGTCCTTGATTATAATTTAGATAAATTTCACAATTCCATCAAATGTAAATTAAAGAAATCCCACCCCCATCAACCATAATTGCTAAAGTAAATCTTATAGACTCTTGGAAGACCACGTATCCCCACAAGAGAAGCTACACATACTTTTAAAACTGCATTTTATTCTATTAATGAGTAATTTATTTTAAATACTATACTAATTTAATTCCATTTTAATGCCCACTTTTATGTTTTAATTGTATTCTTTTTTAATTTGTAAGCTGATTTGTGTCCCAATTTGGGGGGGACATAAATAAAGATGATGATGATGATTGATGATGATGATGATTTTCTAATGCCCACCACTCATACTCCAGAATTTATTATTTTTCATCTCCAAATCACTTTTCTATTCTAAATTTGAATCCCTGTGCCCTTAGGCCTAAATGTTTCACCTTTAGGTCTAAATGAAGATCTGGACCTACAATCTTTAATCTAAATATACTAGAGAATGATTGTAATATAAGTTATGAATAAACATGATTGAAATATAATGCCATTCATGGATTGAGTAGCCATCTGGATAGCTTGGATCAGATGTCCCTGACTATTCCTTTCAAAGACTATCTGGAATATGTATACATAACAAAATTTTGTTTAACATGTTCTTTCTACACTCAATGGTCCTGTGTTTTGGAGTGTGTTCTTAACTCCAGTGAATCCTGCTGAATAGTATGTTTATAATGTAATCATCTGTGATTTTATAGGATACAGTTAATTTAGTATTGTCCCGTTTTTTAAATATTTATAATGTATGTGTATTTGTGTTTGTTTCTAGCCTCTGAAGAAGGCCTTTCTCATTGAGGCCGAAACACATTGGGCTTTTTAAACAAACAGTTGTCCATCTCAGAGCACATGGAGAGAGCTTGTTTCCTTACCACTTACAAACAGAGCTTGTTTCCTTACCACTTTCTGCTTTTAGCATGTTTTCCAGTACTTTCTTCACTATTCTTTCTCAAACACAACTACACCTCTGGAAATTAATAAATTTGTTGTTGTTAACTGCTTGAGTTGATGTATGGAACATCTCCAAAAAACCCTGTCCTCCACTGCTCTGTTTAGGTCCTGTAAATTAAGGTCCATGACCCCCCCTGATTGAGTCTATCCATCTGGCATGTGGTCTTCCTCTCTTTTTACTACCTTCTACCTTTCCTAGCATTATTGTCTTTTCAAAGTCATTCATATATCCATATAATGTGGTAAAAGTATGACAGCCTCAATTTGATAGCAATAGCATGTACATTTCTATACTGCTTATCAGTGAACTCAGCACTCTCTAAGTGGTTTACAATCTGTAAGCTAATTGCTCCCAATAAAGTGGATACTCATTTTACCAACCTACGAAAGAATGGAAGGCTGAGTGGACGTTGGAGCCCTGGGATCAAACTCACAACCTTGTGGCTGCAGTACCAGCATTTAATCACTGCACCACTAGGGCTCCCTGGTGATCATCTTGGCTTCTAGGGAGACATCAGGCTTGATCTGTTCAATAATCCATTTGTTTGTCTTTTGGCTTGTCCATCATATCTTCAACACTCTTCTCCATCACTATATCTCAAATGAATTGATTCTCTTCTTATCTGATTTCTTCACTGTCCAGCTCTCACAGCTGTACATGGTGACAGGAAATACAATGGCTTGGATGATTCTAAGTGTTCAATTGAATATCTTTACATTTTAGGATTTTGTCTAGTTCTTTCATAGCTGCCCTTGCCATTCCTAGGCTTCTTCTTATTTCTTGATTGCAGTCTCCTTTCTGATCAATATTTAATCCATGGTAAGGAAGTCTTTATTCCAATTTCCTTTTTGTCTAAGTTGAATTTATGTAGCTCTTCCATGGTCATTATTTTTGTTTTCTTTATGTTCAGCATTAAGCCTGTCTTTGCATTTTGTTCTTTGATCTTTCTTAGTAGGTATTCCAGGTCTGTGAGGTTTTCTGCTAGTACTATGGTGTCATCTGCATATCTTTGATTGTTGATGTTCCTTCCTCCTGTCTTCACTCCTCCTTCTTCTGTGTCCAAACCTGTTCTTTGTAAATTTTCTGCATACAAGTTGAACAAGTAGGGTGACAGAATGCATCCTTGCCTGATCCTTTTGCCAACTCCTCACCACCATTCCCTTCTCCTTTTGTGTCTTGTCTTTTTAGATTGTAAGCCTGAGGGCAGGGAAATGTCTAATTAACCATTTGTAAGCTGCTCTGAAAGCCTTTTGGCTGAAGAGTGGGGTATAAATACTCCAAATAAATAAATAAATAAATAACATAAACTGGGAACCATTTTGTTTCTCCATATTTTGTTCTAATAGCACCTCTTGTCCTAAGTACAGATTTCTCATCAGGACTATCAAATGTAGTATTAATACATATCGTCATTTAATACCGTTCTGTTTACAAGATATCAGACATACCTATTGCTTTTTTAGTTTTAAAATTTTGATTGATACATTGTTTTTCTTATAGTTTGTTTTATTTTTTATTTTTATTTTTTTAGTATGAGCCACCTTAAATGTTTTACAGAAAGTTGGGGTGTTGAAAAACAAAATGTTAGCCCACCTCTTCAAGATCATCCAATTCTTCCAGCCTTGTCCGCACCTTCTCAGAAACTGCTGATCCAGGAGTTGTTGCTTTTCCTGCAGGCAAATGTATGTTTAAATGCCATAAATTGTACCAGATGGACAAAAAAATCCATTTTTGAGGAAGGGAGACATAGGGCCTAAGCAGACTGCCAGAAATAGTGCACATTAAATTGAGGCACTGCCCCGGCTCAGTGCTAGGAATCATGGGAACTGAAATTTATTGTGGCACCAGAGCTCTCTCAAAGAGAAGGCTCAATGTCCTAGAAAAAAATACAGTTCCCATGATTCCCTAGCACTGAGCCAGGGCAGTGCCTCAATTTAATGTGCACTATTTCTGGCAGTCTGCTTAGGCCTATAGCTGCTTTTGGATTGACATAAATAAGGGTTGAGGATCCTGTTTCCCTCCAGTTCCTATTAACTTCCACCAGCTTGACAAATAGCAAGGAACAATGGAGTAATAGTTCATCTGCATCTGGAAGGCCATTACTTCCCCAGCCATGATTTTAATAATGGCCAATATTATGCCACTAGAAAAGAGAAGAACTATTCATACTTTTTGCTTCTTGGTTCATGAATTGCTGAGACTTCCTTCTAGCATTATTTTTAATTTTATTTTTTGTACTAATTAATATGTTGCAGATTATTCATAAGCCAAATTTCAACCTTCTGGATTCCCTGCTTTTGCAAACAGATACAGATATGTCCACTTTATTGGAACAGGAACAAGATCTGTAACGTGAATCATTATAGGGTTAATGATGAGCTTCTGAGATAGAAATTATCTTCAGCTGTGTATATTCCCCCAATCAGCTGTTGAGCCTTCATAAGGCTAGCTTTAGTTTATGATTCCCTCTCCCCTTTCTCTTAGGGATGATGCAGACCGGCAGTTTAGGCTGGCCTAGTGGTGGAGTCGGGGCGGGGCAACCACATGCCAGCCACCTTGACTCTGCCCCCGATGCTGCGCACCCGTCTGCATGGCGTGTGGCATCAGGGTGCCCTTTTGGCGCAGTGTGCGCACACGCTATGCCAAAAGGGTGCAAAAGAGCTGCAGTGGCAGTTCTAAGGCAGCCTTTTGCCACCCCCAAGGAGTGGCATCTTGCCGCTCTTTTGGGGGTGGCAAAAAGGAGGATCGGGGCCGTGGCGTGTGGTTGCCATGGACCCAATATGTCGCTCCCAAGGCTGGCACAGATGTTGGGGATGCTTTGATTTTGAGTTCCTGCATGGCAGGAGGTTGGACTGGATGCCCTTGTGGTCTCTTCCAACTCTATGATTCTATGATTATACATCTGCTAGATTATAAGCATATATAATGAACCAAAAAATCAGCAACTGTAGAGCATCCACAGGACTCCACAGAAGAAAATGGAGACACATTTCAAGATGTTCAAGAGATTTTTATCTTATTAGTAAAAATGATCAGGCATTTCAGCCTGTGTATATTCCCACAGCCTTCTTCATGTTGTATGGACAACACACAAACCCATAATATCACATTACATAAAATAATAATTATAAAATTATAATTACATTGCTACAAAATATGAGTTCATGTAATGTGATATCATGGGTTTGTGTGTTGTTCCCATATGATTTTATATAGCTCATGGGGAAGGCTGTGTAAGTAAACACAGGGCGAAACACATCAGACTTTTCTACAAACAGAATATACATCTTTTGAGCATCTTGAAATGTTTCCATTTTCTTCTGCATATATCTAATCAAGAAGCATCATGGAAATTTCAACATTCCTGCAACTAAGCAACATTTTTTAAATACGGTATATGTGTGTGTGTGTATGCGTGAGTGCGTGCATGTGTGTAGGGAAATAGAAATATGCTAGGGCTTACATTTACAACACCATTCTATAAAATCTGACATACAAAAGTGAATACTTACCTTTTTCAGGTCCCATATACAAATTCTGAAATTATAACAAAATTGTTTTATAAGAACTACGAATTTTCAAAATTAGTTGCTTCCACTCACCAAAAGAAAAAGGTATATAAAAACATGGAGTTTAAAATATGTAATTGGGATCTAGTAAGTTCCACGTTATGTTGTATTAAGCTTTCAAGAGTCAGAGAACTCCCCCACAAGAAGCATGTTCAACCATTATTTTAAAAAAAACCCTGATGAGATTGTTTAACATAATTCTGCGACTCAGAAGACAACAATGGCTTATTTCAATCATGAGTACCAGAGTTAACACTCAAGGGAGTGGGGAGTGGTGACGGAAGAGTGTCAACATCTTAATATTTAAAGATATAGCCATGTTATTCTATAGAATCAGTATGTAGAGAGATCTTGTAGCATTCTTGAGACTAACTAAAAGAAATTGGCAGCATGAGCTTTCGTAGACTTCAGTGTGAGGAAGTAGATTGAAGTCTACGAAAGCTCATGCTGCCAATTTCTTTCAGTTAGTCTCAAAGGTGCTACAAGATAACATCTAATACATGTTACCTTCAGATTGTTACAACCTTGACTGCAGTGAATGCTGGCTATTCATAATTACGAGAAGGTTTTTATCCTGCTTCAATTTCTTTCTAACTGCCAAGATAGCTCCCTGCTTTTGATCTTATAGAGGTCAAGACCACTTAATTAGACTGTTCTGTAATAAGAGTAATCTATTACTTTATTTTTTAAGTCTTATGTGCTTACATTTGGTTACCACAGAGAAGAACAGGTTACTTACCTGTAACTGTGGTTCTCCAAGTGGTCATCTGTGCCCTCACACAATAGGGTTTTGCGCCTGCGCAGAGACTCCATTTGGAAGCTCAAAAGCTGAGCAGATTGGCAGGAAGCCCCACCTACTCCCGTGTACTGAGCATGCCCAATCCCGCCAATCTAGCTCCACCTTCAGTTCAAGTCCGCCACATAGAAGTACAGGGACCTGACTGAGGGGAGATAGGGAGGGTTTGTGTGAGGGCACAGATAACCGCTCGGAGAACCACAGTTACAGGTAAGCAACCAGTTCTCCTCCGTCATGGTCTCTGTGCCTCACCTTATCTGAGGCAGGTGGGAAGGTCACTGTAGAATAGAAGAGAGAACAGCACGACCAAAACTGGCATCCCAACGAGATCTGGAATCAAGCCTGTAGTGCCAGACAAACATGGAAGATTAGGACCACAGCCAGAGGGACACCTCAGAGGAAGGAAGCAGAGGAGGGGACAGCCCTGGTTGAGTGTGGGTGCACACCAACAACAGGAGGGCATTTAACCAGTTCATAGGCTAGAAGGATAGTCTGGGCAATCCTTTTTGAAAACCTTTGTGAAGAAACAGGGTGGCCTTTTTTGGATCCACCATAACAGACAAACAACTTGTTGGTCAATCTGAACTCAGCAGAATGTTGAACACAGAAAGTCAAAGCATGGCAAACATCCAGAGTGTGCATAGTCTTTTCCAAAAGAGTGGAAGGCTCTGGGTTAAAGGTAGACAGAGTGATGTCCTAAGAAATGTGGAAGGGAGTCACCACCTTAGGGAGAAAGGAGATATCAGGCCTAAGGACAGCCTTATCTCTATGAAAGATAAGAAAGGGCTCATCAGAGTGCAGTATAGTCAACTCGGATGACCTCGGGGGGTTGCAGACTGCCAGAAATAGTGTGAATTCAGTCCACTT
>CM034712.1:10816356-10826868 GCA_020142125.1 Phrynosoma platyrhinos | reverse complement strand
AAAGTGGACTGAATTCACACTATTTCTGGCAGTCTGCAACCCCCCCTCCTGACTGAGGAGATGGTAACAAGAAATGCTGTTCTGAAGGAGAGCAGTCTCAGCGAAGCCAATCCCATAGGCTCAAATGGTGCCAGGAAGGTGACAGTGGAGGAACTGGAGGGTAGAGATGGTGTAGGCCTTTAAAAAACTGCTTCAGAGTAGGCAAAGTGAAAAGTTTTGCAGACAGTGAGCCAGGGGTTGGTTAGCCACAGCAGCCAACAAATACACTTTGAGGGAAGAAAAAGCCGATCCTTGGCCATGAAGATGGAGACCGAAGAGAACTGGACATGTGAAAAGGGCTCCGCCCTAGCTTCAGCACATGCACATTTATAGGAGTAAGACCTTTAGGTAGAATCCTTTCTGGAGGTGGATAGGACTCTAAGAAGTTCCGGAGCAATCAAGGTTGGATCCTCCACGCTGTCAGATGGAGGCTATGTAAGTCCAGGTGAAGAGCTGCACCGTTGGTGGGAAAGAAGGCCAGTTCAGAAGTCTGGGAAACCGGCCTCTGGACAGGTGGAGGAGAGGGGCAAACCAAGGTTGCCTTAGCCAGTACGATGCCACCAGAATTGCATCGGACCAGTCCTCTGTCATCTTGGCCACTACCCTCACCTCTAAGGGAAGGGAAGGCGTAGAGGAGGTGGTGACTCCAGTTTAAAAGGAAGGCATCTCCTAGGGAGACACCGAGCCCTGGTGCAGAACATTGGGCACTGGGCACTGGAGAAGCAAAGAAGTCCAGGTGAGGTGACCCCCTCCCCATTGAGATGTGATGAGCTGAAACGCATCTGGAGATAATGTCCATTCGTGTTGCAAGGCTTTGTCGTGGCTGAGGGAGTCTGTTTCCTTGCCCGCCAGATGGACTGCCACCAGGTAGATTAAGCGTAGATAGCACCATCTTCAGAGTTTTGGGGCAAGGCGGAGAAAAACAGGGGAATGAGTGCCACCTTGTTTGTTAATGTAACAGACTATGGTGGTGTTGTCCGTGACTACCTAGATCACCCTGTGGTGGAGGTGGTTTTCAAAGACCCAAAGGCTTTGATGACAACGAAGAGTTCTAGGGCACTGATATGCATCTGTGCCTCGGAGTGGGACCAGCATTCTTGAACATGCAGATCTGTGTAATGAGCCCTCCAGCCTGTCATAGAGGCATCTGTGGTGATCATCCTGGAAGGCTGTGGGGGTTGGAAAGGTATTCCTCGAAGAATGTTCCTGGGAACAGATCACCAGTGAAGCGAGGCTTGTACACTCAGAGGAATGGTGAGCCTCTTGGACTGTATATCATGGAGGTGGTTGAAGACAGAAAGGAAGCATTCTTGAAGAGGAAAGAACTTCAACCATGCCAAGTAGATGACTGCTGTGGTTGGAAGCCATTAGTCGCTGCATGTCCCTTGCTGCTGGGTGATGAAGGTGAAGGACAGTGCAAAGGTGAGACCAAAGGGACTCTGCTCATCAGGTAAGTAAGCACAAGCCATGGTAGAGTCCAGAGATGTGCCAATGTATTCTATCACTCTGTCTGGTTCTAAGATGATGATGATGATGATAATAATAATAATAATAATAATAATAATAATAATAACAACAACAACAACAACAATTTATTCTTATACCCCGCCTTTTGCCAAGGCAATCAAGGCAGCTTACATAATATAAGATAGGCTTGGGTTGACAGTGAGAAGGGAGAGAGTATCATAGAAGTCTCAAAACTGCTGTGTGCGGGAGGACAACACTAGAAGATAATTGTCTAGGTAAGAGGAACATTTTATACTTGGATGCGAAGATGAGAGATGACCACTGCCATGCACTTTGTGAACATCCTGGGAGCATTAGAGAAGCTGAAGGGTAGAACAGTATATTGATAGAGATCTCCATCTACAGCAAAAAATATTTATGATGCTGGGGTCGAATGGCAACGTGGAAATAAGCATCCGTCAGGTCGATGGATGCAAACCAATCCCTGTGGTGTAGAAAGGGGAGAATGGACTGTAAGTTTACTATCTTGAACTTGCGTGGAGTGATGTAGCCATTTATCCCTCTGAGGTCCAGTAGGCCACCATCTTTCTTTGGTACTTGGAAAAATAGCCATCCATTCTGCATCTGTCTGGAATGCATTGGATGGCACCTTTGTTGAGAAAAGAGGTGATTTCCTCTTGTAGAGGAGGGGAGGAAGTGTCCAGGAAAGCAGCCAAATATACTGATAGTTGTAGTCAAAGCAATACAAAACAAATCAGTGTACAGAGCTAAGGCAGTCAAGAGTTCTGTGCACACAAACAGTCATAAAGCAAAAGTCTCATAGCAACAAACCCAAGGGTACAACCAGACAAAGTCCAGGGTTCCAGAGAGAGACGAGCCATGTAGGTAATCCAAGGTCAAGGAGTCCAGAGAGACAAGGCAAACCGGGCATCAAGGTTTCTAACTGAGAAGACAAGGAGAATCAGGATTAAGTGTGCTTTCACTAGGAAGTTCAGATAATCTCTAACAACTATGCTGGCGTCCGGCACCTGTTTATATTACCAGACCGCAGGAGCTCAGCTGTTCTTGATTGTTCAGCATTTTTCATAAAGCCTCTTTGAGTGCCGAAGGCTCTCCCTTTCCACTCTTCATTGGTTGAAGGTAGGTACAGTCCTTTCTCTCTCCTCCATGCCTGAAGGCTCTGCTGCCGGGAGGCTTGGCTGCTGAGCCTCCTTGGAGGCCACAGACTCTGCTGGAGCTGGCAGGCTAGAACTAGGGCCAGACTCAGCTTCAGGCTCAGGTCCAAACTGAGGCTCTAGCTCAGCCTCCTCAGCCTCAGAGTCGTCAGCCAGGCTGGGCATAACAGGAAAGAGTAGAACAAGAGACACCAAGAGGTGGAGTACTTGAAAACTCTATGGCGTAACCCAAGCGGATGATGGTAAGAACACAGGTATCTGTGGTGTTCTGCCGCCAGGTGTCGTAGAAGCGGCAGAGCTTGAAAGCTCGTGGGCAGGGTGGCAGTGTAGGGATTGGCAGATGTGTTAGTGTCGTCTTCATAAATACATCAAAATTGAGATTTAGAAGAAGATGACTTCTCTGAGGATTGTTGTTGTTGTTGTTGACATTGTGGTCTGAAGGACCATCTACAAAGAGAGGAGGACTGTCGAGATGATCCCCACTACTGGGTTGATGCAGAAGAGCAGGGCTGTGAGGAAGCAGAAGAAGTGGCCCTGGACGGCTATTGTGGTCTGTATTGACGGTATTGCTGTCTTTGGCCAGTGACACCCAATTTCTTGCCGGTAAGTCAGGCCTTGCACAGATGATTCAAAAACTCAGTGAAGAGGCCCTCACCTTCAAAGGGTAGATACTCAATTCGCTTCTTTGCCTCATCAGAGAGGTCAGTGTATTTTAGCCAAGCATAACGATGTAATGCCACTGCTCCAGAGATGGTTTTAGCAGTGCAATTGACAGAATGCCTGGCAGAGTGAATTTGTTGATTTACCAGGGAGAATGCCTCACCATAAAAGTCCAGGGCGACGGTTCTCTGGTCTTCAGGGATGCTTGGGATGAAGGAGGCCATACAGTCCCACAAAAATTTGTTGTAGGCTGCCATGCAAGCCTCCATATTGCCCACTTTGGCCAAAAGGCATATCTAAGCGACGTCCCTCCTTGTCTATCGGGGCAGAATAAGTTTTGCCAGAAAACATAAATGAAGATTCAACCACCAGAGAGTTGGGAGTGGGGTGGAGCTGTGTCATGCTGTGCTTTGTAAAGGCTCTCAAGTTTTGCCTGGAGGCAGGTGGTATGGAGGCAGGTTTTGTCCAGGAAAGGTGCATCACGTCTGACAAAGAGGCCAAAAAGGGCAGAACAGCTGGAGTTACTGCTTTGCCATCCACAATCTGGAATATAGGGTCCCTGGCAGGTTTTTGTAGAGCTTCAACCTGAAGACCTAGTGCCCTGGCCATTCTGGCAACAACATCTGAAAGTAACTGAATATCCTCAGTGGGACAGTGAGGCCCCGTGTCTTCGACCTCCTCCTGAGGAGGTTCAATCATAAGGGAGAGCGAAGTAGGTGAGGTTTCAGTGTCATAGGCAGACTCCTCTGTAGATTGTTGAGGTGGAGCAGGAGTAGTGAATTGGATTGCCTCAGTTGTGACAGGAACTGGTTTAATAGATGTGGTGGGTATGGTAGACACCAAGGGAACGATAGCCAGGATAGGAGCCACTACAGATGTCATCAAAGGCACAACTGTTGTCGATGTCGAGGACCAAAGTGGCAATGGAGGGGTGCAATACCATAGCAGTGATGCAGGTGGTGGAGAGGATACTGCTATCAAGCTCTTCTGAGAATAGAAAGGGAGACGGAGGTGTAGAAGGTCTAAAATATGATTCAGACTGAGATTCATGGTACTGAGGAGAGCAAGAGTGAGGCTGGTATCTGGAAGGGGAGTGATAATATATCTCCCTACAATGGTATTGATCCTGGTAATGAGGGTATGACCTATATGAAGAAGGTCGCTCCCTCCAATAGTCTTCCACTCAGTAACGCTCCAAGTAAGAGGTTGAGGGAAATGGGAAGCCTCAGTAGTAAAGCCTCAAGAACAATGCCCAGAGATCAGCCCAGTCTCAAGAGCAGAGCAGTAAGACCTCGCAGGAAAAGCGGCTCGAGATCGAGGGACTGGTGGTGAGAATGAAAGCCTGTAGACCTGGATGGAAGAGGCTAGGATCTGCAACGGTTCTGAGGACAGGATTGGAGGAAGTGGAGACACTGTTCACAGCAAACGTAGCAGAAAAAGAATGGACTGGGGCAGGGGAAGCAAAGCCACAGTCAACAATGCCAATGTTAACACTCCTGGTATCGAGTCCTCAAGGGGGACCAAAGAGGGAGGTAAAATGGTAGGCATCACAGTTGCCAGTATAGGGGCTGTGGTAGGTGACAGGGTCAAGGCCATTGTAGTTGTCGGTACCGAGGTAACAGGAGCTGTTGTATCAAAGTTGTAGCATGTGTTGATCCCGACACAGAAGGCTTAGATTTGTGCTTGCATTTAGCCTTCTCAGGCTCGGATTCTCCAGAAGCACCCACTAATCTCTTTTTTGCTTTATGGGATTTTCCTTGAGAGACAGAAGGAACCTCCTGCTGTGATGGAAGTTGAGCAGCAGAGGGCTCCCTAGAACTTGGAGATGCCACTTAAGTTGTCAGCACTGAGGGGCTCGGTATTGAGGGTGTTGATATTGAGGCAAGTGTGGATGGCTCAGAAACAAGCGAGGTGTTCAATATCGAGGAGGTCAGTAGTGAGGTAAATAAGAGCAACTTGGAGACAGTCGGGGCACTTCATACCGAGAAAGTCAGTATCAAGGATAAAGTTGTTTCTTGGGAGATCTTTGGGATCCTTGGGAGCTTCAAAATCGGAACAAGGCCAAAGAAACTTTAGAAGATAACTTTTCAGCAACTGACAGAGCGCGTTCCCAACAAAAAAGCTTCAGACACTGAAATCTGTTGTGGAAGTAAAGGAGCAGCAGATGGAGCAACGCTTGGCAATATGGGCTTCACCCAGACAAAAAGGGCACTTGGAATGTCCATCTGTCAATGCAACCTTTCTATTGCAAGAAACACAAAACTTGAAAAAGAAAAGTGGAGGCCAGAAGAGGCTGAAAACAAGGCGCCCAGCTGGATTAATTTTAGTAAGAAAACTGAACTTCTCTGCTTTATAAAAGGGCAAATTCAGTGAGGATTTTTTAAAAAAAATTAAAAAATAAAAGGTAAGGAGAAAATCACAATCTGATTGTACACGTGAGTGAAACTCAGCTAGAGAGCGATCCGAGAGCAGCTTTGCTTGCAGCAGATAAAAAATAACTGCAGGTGGAGATAGATTGGCGGGATTGGGCATGCTCAGTACATGGGAGTGGGCGGGGTTTCCCACCAATCTGTTCAGTTTTTGAGCTTCCAAATGGAGTCTCTGTGCAGGTGCAAAACCCTATTGTGTGAGGCACAGAGACCATGAAGGAGAACAACAATGCCTTTAAATATCAACAAGAGTAACCGTGAAATAATGTTATCATGCTCATGGCCTGCTTGGAAGCTTTCCATAAGCATGTGGCTGACCATTACATGAACAGAATGTTAAATTAGACAGACCTTTGTTCTGACCTAGCACAGCCCATCTTATGTTCTTAACATGACAATTCAGAAAGATGGTACGATGTTCTCTAATACCAAAACAAAAAACAAAACCCTGGAATGCTATAAATATCAGTAATGTAGAATATGAAATTTATAGTAATTGCTACCAACAAACATGACTTTTATCCTGTATCAAATAGGTCTGATATTTTTGCTTACAGTGATTGTTTAAGAAAAAGAATCAGACGATCACTTACAATAGAGAGTTTTTCATTTGTTGTGTATCGAGCAAGGATATCACCCCGTTTGCTTGACCAAGGCTCAAAGTCACTTCCCACAGCTAAATTCTCTTCTTTGTCACGTTTCTTTCTGGTGCTCTCCTACAGTAGAATTACATTATTACACCCTCACATAAATGAGAAATTCTGTTCAGACATACAGCAAAACACATATTTTTAAATGTCTTTTTAATGCATCTTGAATATTTTAAACCCACTTTAAAGTTACAAATATTTTTCAAGGCAACTCATAAAGTAAAAACAATTCAACAACAATAAACAGGATAATAAACAGGATAAGAGGTATAACAGACATCATATCTTTAAAAAAAAAAACTAAACCCCCAAAATGATTGCATGCACAGCTATCAGCAATCTTGTAAAAAGATAGAACAAAGCAAAGAATGGTAAATGATTATTGAGGGTTTTCTTGAAGGCTTGTAGTAGGTACAGGATTCAGTAGATAATGCCTTTATGAAGACTGGAGGATACATCTTTTGTATTACAACATCTTCACCATCATAGTTATGTTATATCCCACCTATCTTCCCATCAGTACCAAGACTGGTCATACAAGTACCAAGACTGGCCATTCTTTCTTCCCTATCCTACAATTTATTTTTTTATTATTAGTTCCTTTTATAACTGTCTTTCCTTCAGTCAGCTCAACATGTCTCTCCTCCACCCAATATTATCCTCATTACAGTTCTATGATAGACCATGCTGAGACAGAATAACTTGCTCAAAGACAACCAGAGAGCTTTTTGACTCATTGGAAACTAACATTTGAATCTTCTTAGTTCATTAACACTATACTGCACTGCTTCTCTGCCTTTTTAAATAAAGAATTACACCCAAGTATGTACCGTATATGAAGAGGTAATGCATGTATGTGTATGTGTCTTCATGTGGCCTGTTGATTTACGGCAGGTAACAAGCAGTGGTAAATCCATAAACAGCCTTTTTCATAATGCAAGGGCAGCAATACATTAGTTCCACTCTAATCCAGTCTAGTCAATATGAAACAAGAATATTACCACAGCTGCAGTCAGCATTGGATCTGCCGTTGCTGCAAATAACGACAAAGGATCCATGCCATCCAACACACTACTCAGAGGATCCAACATTGAACTGGAAGAGGATGTAGAAGAAGTGCTTTCTTTTCGTCCCAATTTCTTTGTCTTAGATTCAGTGACCTGTGGAATACATGACAGTTGTCAGAGAGACTTAAAAGACTGTAAGAAACATAAAGCAAACAAGGACTATTCAGCCCTACCGAAAAGACAGTTCCACCAGGATTTTTCTCTGTCAACTGCCATCTAAGCAGCCATTCTACTAGGCTGAGGGAGAGAAAGAGAAAAAAACAAAAGGAAGGAAGGAAGGAAGGGAGAGAGAGAAGAAAAACAGGGAGAAATCAGTCCTCCCAAGAACCACATGTAATTTATAATCCTATTAGTTTTTACTTAATTTTATTTTAGGAATAAAGTGAGATTTGACTACATTATTCTAAATAAATCAGTGTAGCCTAATTTTTGCACATTACTCCAGAATAAAGTCCTATTTGGGTATTATGTTATCTAGGTAAAATAAATATGCAAGGGGGGAGCACATCAGACTTGTTTCCTTCTATCCTCACTCTTGGCAAGTGACAGTCTGAAGAGAACTACAGGTTTGGTTGAACTTATCTTAGTTCTGAAATCATACTTTACATATGCAATCTTATACAACTTTACTTGGACTTATTGAACTAAGACTTTTTCTAATGTTATGTTGTCTAGTTTGGGTAAATGTGTGAGAAGGTGAGTGAGATAATCCTACCCCTTTAATCCTTCTCCTCAGATGAAGAAATACGTCCTGAAGAGGAAAGTCTCTTCTATATATGAAGGGTCTGCATGTGATCCAGAACCCTGCAAACTCAACCTTACATATTGTGAGAACAGCCTTCACATTTGGAGGAGATTCATCTCTTCAAAATGTTATTTTTTATTTGAGAAGAAAAATCAGAGGGGGCTTCTTTGTATCTTAACTAGATAACGTAACATTGGAACAGAGCTTGAGAGCCTCACAGTTCAGTAAAGTCAGGTAAACATGTGTACTGCAGATGCATTCACTAACTCTAAACCAACACAGGTACAACTAAAGCTGCAGTTTGTAGTAGAGTTTATCATGCCTGGGAAAGAACTGAATTGTCAGCGTGATAGTGCCTCATCCCGAGTAGGATCAGGTTTAATGATTATGACAATTAGATAGTTGGAAATTCTACCACCATTCTAAATGGAACAAATAAGCATGTACAGCTCAATTTCTCTCACGTTTCGTTGAAGAGCCAGGTTTTCACTAGGCACCAAAATGGATACAGTGATAAGGTTTATTAAACCTTTCTAAGAAAATCATTCCAGAAAACTGATGCCACAGCCAAAAAGGCCCTACTTCCTTATTACAGAAATAGGGAAGGACAGGTTGCTTGTCTGTAATTGTAGTTCTTTGGGTGGTCATCTGTGGATTCATACAACTGTATTACTGAGCCTGCACACAGCATATTCAGAACCATCTGGAATAGCTAAATAGATTTTTGGCAGTACCTCTGCCCACATCTATTCCCACTCATTTACCTCAGTTCCAAAGGATGCTGCTTGGCATCATCTCAGATACAATGCGCAGGACACAACGTAACAGGAGGATGGGCGGGTTTGTGTGAATTCACAGATGACCACTCAAAGAACTATAGTTATAGGTAAACAACATATCCTTCTTCTCATGATCTCTGTGAATCACACAACTGGGAAACTAGCAAGCTACCCTTGACGGGAGGCGGGAGTGTCATGCCAATAACAGAGCCAGGGTAAATAACATAACAACTTTTATCAAATAACAGATGCAAAAGTCATTAAAACTCAACACAACTATTAGTTCAATGCATACTTGATAATAACACTGCCTTCCCAAAATTTTTAGACCTGGTATCCAACCTCTAATGAGAGATAAAGATCAACGGTTGAGACCAGACATCAGCTTTGCAAACATCTTCCAAGTTCTTGCTGTTAAGAAAAAAAACAAGGTAACTACCACCCTGGTAGAGCAAGCTCGAATTTGAGTGACTGAATTCTTCCCTGTAAGTTTGCAAGCAAGACGAATTGTTGAAACCACCCACGTAGAAAACCTCTGCAGAGAAACAGGCCGACCCAATCTTGAGCTCAAGCAAAACATGAATAATCTGTTAGTTAGCCTAGAATTTAAAGTCCTGTTGAGGTAGAATGCCAAGGCCCTTTGAACATCAAGCAAATGCAAGGCTCGGTCCATATCAGAAGTTGGATTTGGCATAAAAATAGGTAGGATAACGTCCTGATTTATATAAAATGAAGATAAAACCTGGGGTAAAAGGTTATGTCAGGTTCCTCGAATTCAATGGCATACCCCCTGTTAATGATGTTGAGCACCCAAGAATCAGTGGTTATAGCAAACCAGGCAGCATGAAATTGAGCTTGTCTGTCACCGAAAGGTGTAAGGGGTTCGAGGAAATTTGGAATCAAAGACCTGTGCTTCAAAGAGAAAGGCTGTTGTTCCCCTGAAGACGTTAACGACTGGGAAGGATATTTTAGCCTTCTTGAAAACAAGAAACAGAAGGAACACCTCTGGCCATATGAACGCCTCTACCAGCCATACCTTGCTTTAGAGGAGCCCCTGTATGTTGAAAGCATTCTGGAATGCCTTATTTCCTCACTGCTGTCCTCATTTTTTGCATAAATTCCAATTTCTTATCTGTCTCTTTGTTAAAGAGGCCAAGGTTATCATAATAATAATAATAATAAAATTTATTTATACCCCGCCCATTGGTAATCCAATCCGGACGGCTTACAATTAAAACATACAGTTCAGAATAAAACATACAATATGAACAACCCCCCCCTTAAAACAGGATTAAATCAGAACAATATAAAAACAAATTATCAAGTTAAAATATATAACCATCCAACCCATCCCAGTGACTCCAAAAGCCTGGCACAATGATCCTCCCATCAATTGATGGGACCACGTGAGGATCTTATCTTGGATGGCTATAATCTGGGGCCGGAGGGGCTGGTCTAGTATAACTAGTCTGGAAAGGCCTGCTGGAAGAGATCCGTCTTG
>CM034712.1:10777433-10803361 GCA_020142125.1 Phrynosoma platyrhinos | reverse complement strand
TGCTAGCTGCTAATGCGGCGGATGAAAGGAACTGGAGAAAGAGCGGGAATGCCAAGGGCTTTATAGGGGTGGGTGGAGCTACCGCCAAAAAGTTGCAACTGAAGTTTTGCCCAGTAATACCAGAACTTTCCAAGCTAGCGGCACAGGCGCAGATATAACCCATTTGTGTGATTCCCAGAGACCACGAAGAAATACAATTCAGCACAAAAGTCAGAATCATACAAGCCATTGTATTCCCTATTACCATGTATGGATGTGAGAGATGGACAGTTAAGAAACAAGATAGGAGGAAAATCAATGCATTTGAGATAATGTGGGGCTGGAGAAGAGTGCGGAGGATCCCATGGACAGCCAAAATGACAAATAAATGGGTCCTAGAGCAGGTCAAGCCAGAAATATCCCTGGAGGCCAAGATGACTAAACTTAGCCTGTCATATAGCAGGCCCTTGTTATATGTGGGGGATCCGTTTCAGACCCCCTCGTGTATGGAAAAAACCCACGCGGCCTCAAGTCCCGTTGATTCTAACAGCCGTGTGTGTGGCGCAGGGACACGCACCATTTTGACCCCCTGGCTTGCCATCCGCGTGAGCTCAAGTCCGCAGATGGCATGCCCGCCTATGGGGTGAGCACACTGTTCATCATGAGAAGGCATGAATTGTTGGGAAAAAACAGTAACGTTAGGAAAGGTAGAAGGAAGTAGAAAGAGAGGAAGGCCACCTGCTAGATGGATGGACTTTATTAAAGAGACCAGAATATGAGTTTGCAGGAGCTGGGCAGAGCAGGAGAGGACGGGGAGCCTGGAGGTGTCTCATTAGCAGGGTCTCCATGGGTCGAGATCGACACAAAGGCAGTTAACAACATCAAATACTGTATATATGTTGCCTTTAGTGACCAAGATAATGGCATGACAGAGAGCTGTTATCACAAGTACTTAATAAACAGATGTGAAAATGACTGGTCAAAATCTGAGTCAACCAAAAACACATCACTTTATAAAGATAAAAAAAGTTTTATTGTGCAATATGCTTAAGGAAGTGAACATGAAAGTACAAAAATAAATTTTATGATATTGCATTCCACTCAAAATAAAAAAGTGAACTGAAAATTAAAGTAATAAATAAATATAAAACATATCAAATTACAAAACAGATCCTGACCTTTGTGAATAGAAGGCTTGACAGTTAATTTTTTAAAATAAAAAGGTACCTTCAAGAAACATCAGAGTAATCACTGGTATGTATGTACTTTTAAAAATCCTTCTATTTACATATTATCTACTCCTAAGGTAACACCACAGCACACAATAAACATGACCTTTAGCACTGGCATATCAAACTGTAGTCTTATTTCTAATCTATAAGGCAACATCCACAATTCTTAACATGCATTAATTTGTTAAATCTTTTGTTATGCTTTCTTGCACCTCTAAGGGAAATACTCAAGTCATGCAAAAGCATTACAATCACAAGTAAAATCTAAGAACTATTTAGGACTCCAATAGCTTAGTCTATGAGAAAATGCATGCATTGTGCTGCATAAATTAGCCAACAGGAGCCTTTTAAACAGGTTTCAACAGTTAAGTTGAAATGATTGGCTTATTGTGGTTTCTTATAAATGAGAAGTTCATTCTGTCCTCCTTTGGTCCTCTCTTCACTGAGGCAGATAAGCCAGAAATTTAAAGTTTCATGTAGCATCCAAGCCCAGGTTCCTGGTTTGTTGCTCCCAAATAAATTAAGATTCACTGACAAAGCTCGTTTTGGAAATATAAGACCAGAAGTAAACATTTCACTATGCTACAGAACTGCTAAGCAGTCTGTTAACCTTTGCAATCCCCTTTTGCACTGCTGTAACTTCCCCCCCTCGAGATACTGCACAATATTATTTCAAAATACTGCATGATATATAAGAGCATTAGAAAATTTACATAATGAAGAAATTTACAATTATTTCCATGTAAATTAATAGATGTGACAATTTTCATGTCTTCCCTCACTTTTTAACTGAACCGTAATTTATGTTGAATAATTTAAATCCTAACTATTTTTGGATTTATGCCAGATATAAAATTTCTAATTCATTTAATGCTAGACTAACAATTTAACATCATATAATGAGTCTTAATAAAGTGGGACCTTGCCATCCGCAGACTTGCCATCCATAGATTCAAGCAGCCATAGATGGCAAGCCCCTGTTGTCTCCAATGGCGGCATGTGCATATGGCCGTGCTACCATTAGGGACAGCCCCATTCTCCCCAGTGGCAGTGCAGCCACGTGTACACGCTGCTATTGGGGATAGCAGGATTTGAGGTCCCACAGATTTTGGTATTCTCAGGGATCCAGGACAGATCCTCCACGATACCAAGGTCTGATTGTATTCTCTATGCACTGAATACAGTGGTTTTAACTAATACCAGCTAATGAATTAGGCATGCATCCCTCAGCATGGCTGTTTTTGATTCAACATTTCAAAGCCATAATGTGATCTAAGGAAGTTCGTTTCATAGAAGCAGCAAGTACAAATAAATTCCAAAATAAGTCCCTTATCAGAAATGGTTTTGTTAATTACAAGAGTGTGAAGTTCTGTAAAATTACACAGAATTTAAGGACCAAAAGAATTTTATAAGGTTTATTCAATATTCCTATTATTTGTTATTTTGAATGAAGGCGAGAGACTAAAATTTATAGTATAATTAGCATTTAGGAGACTATAAACATGCCCAGAAAATAGCTTGTTTCTCCAGTAATCATCAAAAGTCTGGGTTAAAAAAATGACACAAAAGACAGATACTTGGTTTTGGGGGAAATGGGGCAAATGTTTAGCAAAAAAAAAAAAAAAGCCTCTTAAAAGTACTGTTTTCATTTTTTTATACTTTGATTGCATCTACACTGTAGAAATTATCCAGTTTGACACCACTGTAACATCAATGGTTTGATGCTATGGGATTATGGGAATTGTTTTGTGAGCTTTCTCTATCAGAGAGCTCTAGTACCACAATAAACTACAATTCCCAGAATTCCATGGCAGTTAAAGTGGTGTCAAACTGGATTATTTCAGCAGTTCAGATGCAGCCTTGGTCCTCTTTCAGAGTTATTCAGGAAACTGGCACTTCAAAACTCTGATTTGGTGACACACAAGAGATGGTTCTGCTAATTGCACATTTCAAGCTTGCTAAAAGGTCAAGCTTTATGATATTTTAAGTGATATTTTACAGAATACTGGGAAGCATGACTGGCAGGAAAAAATCAGTATTTATTTTGCAAGATGAAGAATACCAGCCACAGATGCTTTAGCTAATATATTTCCAATGAAAGACAATATTAGTCCCATTGATTGTGGTTAAGAACAACATTCTGAATTGTTAAAAGATGGCAGTCATAAGAGAATCTACACACAGCTGGAGCTGAATGTAATTATTTTTAGAAGTGCCTTAAATAAAATTCACTATTGATATATAAGGTATAAACTGCCATTTTAAGTGTATGTAAGTTGTGCAGGATATGTTCCAGTTTACAAAAGCATTAGCAGAAAAATCAAATACTATTCTTCCTGAGAGTGTACAATGTCTGTATATTCTTTTAAGGATGTAAGCAACACTCATAAGAGAAACATGCAGAGTAATCTGTTACTATTTTCATTCCATTCACCATCTCTTTAAATATAAACAATCACAGAGCTGATGCTTGGCATTTTTTAAAGAAAAAAAATCAGAGCAAACTCTTAGCCAAGTGAATGCTGTCTTCTTAGGTTGTCACAACATTTGGCTTCTTTCTTTGGATTTTTCCTGCATATACTCCTAAAAGCAAGAACAGAGAAATACTTTTTTATTAAAATATTTCATATTTAATATACCTCTGTGCCTTAGAAGCTAGCAGTCTTTACTGAACTGTATTTTAAAATAACAACTATGAACAAACTTTCAAAATGTTAACGGAAACAACCAAAGTTGGGTATATTACCCTTTATGGTCATTTCTGGGCCCAATGGGCCAATACCAAAGTTCCTCATTGCCACAGCAAAATAATTTGAAAATAAGGCTTCTGAAAGCCTCCAAGGCACAATTCTCTTATTAGATGCCCTCTCGCCATTCTGTTTTGGCCAAAAAGGTTCCATTAAAAAAAAAAAAAACACACACACAAACACATCAGAATAATTTTGTCAGAATAATTTTGTCTGTGGGTGTCTATGAGTGGTGATAATAGAAAATGGCTCTGCAAATGCCTATCCCTGTTATAAATGTTTGACACTAAAAAGAAACAATGTTGAACTATTTTCAGTTTATGCTGTTCCCAAGCATAAAGTGACAGCTACTTTCTGGTACTTAGCAGATGAACTTCAGAGAAACAGAATAGTTCCATACCAAGACAGTCTTAATATATGAACTGGCAGTGAAAGTAGAACAATACAATCCATGGCTTCATGTTGGCTACATTCAGAAATAAACCAAACTTTCCCATGCTGCCAACAAGACTAAGCAAGGCTCAGGTCTGACTGCCAGCCCCTTTCCTCTCCCCCCTTCTGCGTAGCTGAGAGATCAGAAGCATTCGCTTTCATTTAGCCATAATTTAGCATTATATCCATACCCGCAACTGCAATTAATATTAACAATGAGTCATTTGGAACAAGTAACTCTAATGACCAGTGATTTGATGCTGGCTAGTTCCAAACCTTCATAACCAATGCTCTGATGCTGGGTTGCTTCAAAGATTTAGGAGGGATGCAGACGGGCGGTGGATTGGGGCTGAGGCTGCCCCACACCTCGGCCCCAATCCACTCTTTTTCCGGCCCTGGAAGGAGCGTTAAAATAGCACTCCTTCCTCAAGGCACAGAAAGGGCACCGGAAGAGGTGGCGTGCGCCTCTTCGGGGTCTCTTCCATCGCAGCATGTCCGGACGCTGCGACAGAAGGATGTCATCAGAGCGCCCGCCGGCTGCAACGATGACGTCTTCAGGAATGGGTTGGGGCGCCTGGCGTCCGGCTGCCCCTCCCCTTCCTTGGCTCGAAGACTGCACTTTGCGCCGTCTGCAAAGCCCCTTAGTTATATTTTAACTGCAGTCAGTTAAACTGACCCCCTTAGTTCAGTTTGAGCCCCTTAGTTCAGTTTAACTTCATTCATTTAAACTGAAAGCTTTACAACAATTAACTTCAGACACAGAAGCTATGGTTAATAAACACACACTCACACACACATACACATCTGTGTGCAAGCAAGCAGATGAATCTAAAACAGTGGAAATCATGTAGCCTTCCAGATGTTGGACTGCACATCCCAGTAACCTTGGCCTGCATAGCCAATGGTGCCGAATGCTATGGATTCCAGTTCAACATCTAGAGAACCATGTGATTCCCACCGTTGGTTTGAGACCTACCTAGGCTTATCATTATCATGATAAACATAAATGCAGCCATTAAGTGTAGTAGAAATACCAGCAGAAGCACAGTTTACAAGACTATGTCCAAATCCAAAAATAGCCTTTTCAGGAAATTCTAGCCATGCAATGCTGAAATACTAGGTAGCTGTAAAAAAGAGCTGATGGATAAACTCATTGAAAATGTAGGTTTCTGAATCTAAATTGCTATTTTGATGAGAATACAAGATGCTCGATGCCTTATATACATCTGAATACTGGAAATAAAGTTCACCACAAAAACTGTATCTTTATTTTTGCCTCTTTCAGAACACATAGTGGTGGGAGTGACACCCAGTGAGTGTCATTCATCTGCCAGAAATCCCAGGTTTGATTCCTATCAGTAAGGAAGTGAGCCACCATCAATTAAAGTTGACAGTATTGAGCTACATGGACCTTGACCTGGTAAGATGGCTTTCCATGTTCAGAACTGTTACTTTAAATAAACAGGAGGAACATAATATAAACTCACATTATAAAAGAGTTCTATAATTTGGTGGAGAGGGAGAGAATAGCAGTAGGAAAAAGGCAGGGCCTTCACCATCATTCGGTGTAGAAAAAGAGTGTCCTAAGAAGACCAAAAGGTGTTGGGCAAACCATCTGTTAAAAAAAAAGCTTTTGGAATCCTTCATACACTTCTAAGGAACTCCAGAGAAACACTTTTGAGAGTTTACCAGTAATGCTCAAATTTTTGAAAAGCATCAAATTCTGGACCTATTCCCAGAATTCAACACTATCAGAACAAGCTGCCTTTTGGTTTAAAAACACTCAGCAATCCAGCCCAAGTACATTCTTCATTTCATAATAAATCTGCCATGAATAATATACAGGCTACAATGCAAAATACAGAAGACAAACCCCTTCTGCATTATTTTTGATCCGCCTAATTACCAAGTTAACATTACCCATTTTAAACTCTTCATTGTGTGTGACCTCATTGAAACAGTATACAGTATTGTTAGTGCCCAAGATGTACCATAGATTTTTCTTCAGTAAATATGCTGAAGAAATGCTTATGTGGAGCATTCATGCACAACGTGAAGAGCATGTGCGTGTTGCAGCTAGGAAGTTTTCTTTAAAGTACAAAGAAGTGGAAGAATAAAATAAAAAATGTATTCAGGCACCTTATCATGTTAATTGCAGCTTATCTATTAATAGAACAGGAATACAAACAATTAAAAATGGTGACTTGCTCCATTTCTGGAGCTTTTCTAAGTGGGACTATGCTAGAATGTGCAAGTCAACTAAAATGAAGTTAAGTCACCTATTCATGCAGCAGGTAATCACAACTATACTTTCTAGCAGCAATTCCAATCAGAATTAGTATAGCAAAGCTAGAGCATAGCTGATGCAGCAAAAGGGAAGACATGTACTACTTAAGCCTTTTCTTTTGGTTTGAGCAACTTACTCTTTTTCTTGTTAAATGAGATCCAAGCACTCATTTTTTTACACACCTGAAAGGACCTTGTTAGACACTCTGCTCCCTGAGGGCTTCTTTCTATTTTGCTCAGCCCCCTTCACTGAGGTCTTAGGGGTTCTAATTGAATATAAAAGAAGTTAATAAGTTACTTGTATCCAAACTAAAAAGATGTTTTCAAAAATAAACCAAAAAGGTTCTATGTCAGAGTAACCCACAATAATACAGTACAGTCTTCTCAAATCACGCTTCTACAGCATTCCCATTAATTAAGGCCACCGTATGATCGTCAATGTTTATATGGCGTAACATCTACCTATGATTAGGTGATACATGAACAAACCTCATGCTTAGATACTCTCTCCTTCTCATGTATCTTCTGCTTATATAAAACCTGGTTTGGTGGAGGGCTTAGTCCATTGACACAGTATCCATACAGAAAGTTCCAGGTTCCAGACTCCATCTCTGGCTTTTCAAGATATATCTGGGTCAGATCCTTGTATGAAACCAAGGAGGCTACTGCTAATTTGTGTATAATGAAATGGACAGACCAATGTTCTAACTAGTATAAGGCAGTTTCTATGATTTGCCAGCACATTGTAGTTTGTGTGAACTTTCTTAGTGTAATGCTGAAAGTGAAGGACCAGCTACATTTAGTGATTCAAACCAAGTCAGCAAAGGAAGCAGATGGGTTGGGAAGGAATACAAAAGTGCAAGATTTGCTCATGTCAAAACTAAACTATGTGTACTTTGTCTATCCATGGGGCTGGGACAATAGAAGAACAATCGCATTTGCAGGATAATATTAAGGCTCAAATGAAACTGCAAGAAAAAACACAGGACTACTGAATATACCACAATAGATGCTAGTTGTTAAAACTGCCTCTCAGTGGGGAGAATATTAGAGCATTTCATATCCAGTAAATACACTGGTGAGTTTACAGTCCTTGTTTGATATTAGAATGATGCTCATATTTCTGCAAGCAGCTACAATCCCACCATCCCTTTTTGGAACTGTAGCTATTTTGCTGGGAGATAAATATGAGAACACTGTTTCTGACTGGGCACCGCCTGAGAATCACAACTTCAAAAAACAAACAGACTTAACTGTGTCATTGTTTGGATCATAGCCTTTGTTTTTAAACTATAAAAGGTTATTGTTCCAATACAATAGCATTCTTACCCTTGTCTGGAAAGAAGTCTTTGAATAGGAGCATTCTGGCCTTGATTTGGCTGAAGAACTCTGTAAAGAAAAAAGCCACATGCACATTAGAATGTTATAATTCTGCACATACTACATCCTGACAGAGTAACGGCTATCACAACGGGAAACCATGACAGTTGTTGCATTGTTCCATTACAAAATAATAATAATTCCATACTAACCTGTTCTCTGGGGGTTTTTGCTTCACAATCACCTTTTTATTTGGCATACCCATTTCAGAAGCCCTAAAAGGAAAACAAAAACAAAACCCATACACATTTATGCAACTATTCTTTTTTTTGGGGGGGGGGAAGAAAAATATCAAGCAAGTATTCAACTGAACAATGAAAAGGAAGTCATTTTAATCCTGTGACATGACCCACAGTCTTGTTGATCTTAAGAAACTAAGACGCAATGCTGGTATTAACATTATCTATAGTTAACTCTAGACAAAGTTTTTCCCTATTTATGTATTTGTTTTATTTCTAGCCAATTTTTCCTCCATTGCGTTCAAGGCAGCATACATGGATCTCATCCTCGCTACTTAATACTCCCAACTCTCAGAAATATGTCAGGAAAAGAGTGTGTCATAAACCTTTATGGTTCAGTGAGGAAACTTGACTGGAATCTCCCAAGTCCCAGTTCAACACCCTAACCATACATCCCTAAGCAGACACAATCTGAAGCCCTGTTTTAAAGTGAATTGCAAAGTCTGATTTAACACAAAACAACTAGAATTAATCTTGATGAAAAACTGATTAACTAGCTAAAGGTAAACTTACTTCAGAAAGAAAACATGTATGGCAAAATATCATTCCAGTTCGCTGATCTTGGGTAGCAGAGATTCCATACTGTTTGCACCCAGTCTGATAAGCAACAATATCAGAGAACATACAGCTGCTTTTTGTGTTTTGCCCTCAGAATTAAAATGGAATCCACTGTCAGAATCTAACTGAATCTGTCATAATTTGTGTGTATGTATTGTGTTAATTTGTTATATTGGTTAATATAGCATTATAGGAATATTAGTGTATAACTTATGTTGTTGGGGAATGACGAGAGGCATAGTGTTGGTGTAAACTAGGGGCCGGCTACCTACGGGCCGTGGGCCACTTCCGGCCCAGGGCCCCAAACTTACCGGCCCAGGCGGACCCCTGCCGCCACCTGCCACCGCTGCCACATGGTTTGCTCGCCGCGCGGCAGCGCGCACCTCAACTGCCACTTTGTTTTCCAAAATGGTGGCCGCGATGCGTTTGCACATGCGCAGGAGTACTGTGCATGTGCCAACGCGTCACGGCCGCCATTTTGGAAAACAAAGTGGCGGCCGCGACATGCGCGGAGGCGGCAGCGCATGCGGTGGCAGCGGGCGTGGGGGGTCGCGCGCGCGGCGGCGGGGGTTGCGTGCTCACGCACCAGCGCATGTGCCGGCATTCCCCCCCGGCCTGCCAGAGAGGAGGACTTCGGGGGAACGGCCCCCAGCTCAAAAAGGTTGCCTACCCCTGGTGTAAACACTCAGTAGTGGTTTAAAGGGAAGACTGCAGATATCTGGAGGAGGTTTTATTTCATTAGAACTTTCTCATGGGAAATAAAAAGCAGAGATATATGAGTGGCTGGGCAGGCATGGTTGGAAGGGCAGGTATGTATTAATTTATAAACAAATCAAAGTAAAGCCCACAAAATGTTAGGGGGGGACATGGTTAATTTTATGCCAGTGTTTGTGGATGATAGCAGTTCTGTCTGCAATCTTCCCGCTAACATCTACATTAATTGAAATGAAGTCCTTGCTGTTTGAAATACAGAAGGCTGGCTCACTGAACTGTGGGTGGCGGGGAGGCAGTTCTACACAGACACACACACACACACACACACACACACCCTCCTTAAAGTCAACTTGATGGCAGTTAACAACAAGCCAGAAGCATGTCTTTCATTATGTCTTTTCCCCTTTATTTACATCTACCCATGTTGCAGGACAGGATGTAAGCCAACGAGAAAAGGGTAGAGAAGTACTGGGGAACAAACTACTCAGTCCTTCCATTTTTATCCTAAAAAGAAACTGAATTCCTCAGAGCCACATGTTTCCTTAAAACATTAAGAATCACATGCCTGAAAGCACAATTCTCCTTTAAAATGAAATACATGGCATCATCACATTAATTTAGCTTTTAAAAATTATCAATAAAATTATCAATACATTAAAAAAAAAATGAAAGTCACAGACTTCCTGTCACTCCTGGTTTTGTCAAGTACAGATTATGCAGTCCTCAGAAGGATAGAATATTAGTCCCACTCCTTATCTTGCAAAATTGCACACACACCGGCCCCCATACAAACTCCAGGAGGTTACTGTCAAGAAGAGAAAACGAAGGTTCTTCTGTACTGAATTTAAGCAAATCGCTGCATCGATTGACCAGTTTTCAGACCAGGGGAAAAATCAGGTTAAGGAGGGGTCATTCAGTTTTCCATACTACCAAAAACGATTCTACATGATAGATTCTTATCTACTGGATGAAGATCCTCATGCACTCAGCAGCCTAAATCCAATACAATCCCCCATATCCATGGTACTGGTACCCACAGTTTTACCCACATCTGGAAGAAAAAAATCTTCTCTCTAGGCATCTTCTAGGTTCTCCAGCATGATTTTTTTGGTAGACTTCTGGCACTTGTTGACCACAGAGTCATAATGGAGGAGCTGCAAATACTTAGAGAGATGTTCTAAGATGTCTGCCAGAAGTCATTCATTTCAATAGGGTTCAAATGGTTTCACATTTCCACAGTAAGTCCAGGAATGTATCCCTCATGGATACAAGGGTTGTACTGTATTAGTCCCAGCTAGCAGAGACCAACTGAATCAAGTGCTGAACAGTAAATTAACTCTGCTTCAGTGGGGTCACTAGTTGTGATCAGCAATTAGATTTTGACCTATAAATTTTAAAAAAATCAAAGAAAGCTTTAGGGAATGATTTTTAAGTTCTATCTATTTTAGTGGGAAGAAAATCTGTTTAGTAATAGAATCAACAGAGGTTCAGATACATAAATTTATATTGACCATACAATTTAACCACAATATAAAACAAAAAATTGTCAGAAATGTTTTAGAACAGAAAGCTTGCTTCCCAATCTTTCACAGTAATGACAAACTTTAAAAAAATAGTACTTTCCCAATACATTTAGTCATGCATATCTGTACACTGAACATCACTGTTTCTTTTACCATTTCCCCACATACTTCAGGTATTTCTTTCTATCCAGAGACTTCTGTGTGGCTGTAGAAAGTGTCACTCTCTCTCTTGTCGCCTTGGCTTTATCCTACACAGGAAGAGTTCAGATATTACTATCATTAGTTTTACCTGAAACAAGAATACTTTTACATTGAGAAAACCAAACTTTCTATAAATTTTAAAAACCATCTTTACTATGACTAATATATTCATATAGATGTCATTTCCCATAGGTTCTCTTTTCTAGTAAAAATAAAGTGATTCTCTTATTATATAATGAGAATAAATCACTTCAGCGCCAGCAGTACATTTCCCAAAGGCAGATGTGTTTGGCGCTGAGTCCTCAACCACAGAACAGATATGCCACCCTTCAGTTCCTTGGAGGAAGAATGATATAAAAAAGTCTCTCACTCTTGCACACACAGCCAACATCTCTGACAAATGACTGCAGAACTATAGGGCCAACAGATTCCATCTTAAAGCAATAACTCATTTAAGCTAATCAGACAAATAACGAAATCTTCCTACAAATACAAAAACATGATATTTAAACAAAGCACCACTGCAACACACCAGCTGGCGGAGCATTTTCTCTTTTCGAACCTCTCGATCATGACGCAGGATATTCATTTTCTCAGACACTTCCATTTTGAAGAAAATATCATGAATATCATACAATGCTGCTCGCAGCTGGAAAGAGACAAACAAAAATCAATGCAGTGCAATTACAAGTGATTATTTCAAATGATGCCCATTTAGTAATTTGAACAAATAACTAGATGCCACAGAGACTAGATTACAAATGTTTAATGATATGCAAATTGAGAGAGATTGAAAGAAATCAGATAGTAACCCAACATAAAACCAAATTACCCCTTCCCAAAGTAGGAAACTTGATAGTCAATGGAGTGCAAGATGGGAGAAGCCCATCTTGTACTTAATCAGACAAGCAAGGTGAATCAGGTCAGTAGTTCCAAGCCATGGCTTTCCTTTTTCCATGTGGAAGCTCAAAGCACTGACTGAACTATAGTTTGGGATTAATGTAGGTCAAAACAGAGAAGCAAAGGAAGGGAGGAACTGATGGAGAAAAAACTTGAAGGTATGCAAATATCTTTTTTGTTTAGGCACAACATGTTTCAAGCAACTGTAAAAGAGTACTTGCATGACACCAGTGTTCTTTTGTATAATGTGCTAGATCATGGGTAGGCAACCTTTCCCCTTTAAGGGCCGAGGGACTTCAGCTCCCCAAATCCCAGGAGCTATTGGCCAACATGGGACTATTGACCAACATGGCTGAGGCTTCTGGGAGCTGAAGTCCCTTGGCTCTTAAAGGGGAAAGGTTGCCTACCCCTGTGCTAGATGAAGATTTTGAGTGAAACCGAAACCTGTTGGGCCTAATCATATTGGTGTATGAAAAGATTTCTTCTCTTCCTGTTCCATGTTGTGTGATGAGCCTATGTACAAGAAAGTTAATATTTAAATTTCAGATTTCACCAGCATCAACTCATAATGAAAGGCTTCAGACCATATATTACCTGAGCTGCCACCCTTTCCTGCAGATTAGCATCTTGAGCTGAAACACTTCCTCTCTTTAATGGAGCTTCTGATTGGAAATTTTTTATAAACTCTTTCGTATCCTAAAAAACCCCAGACACATCTGACTTAGCAAAATGATAACAACACATATGCACAAGTATATTAAGAATGAAATAAAAAGCAAATTTCAAGAAAATGCTTCTTCAAAAAATACAAATGTCTAAAAGGTAATCTACCCAAAAACGCTGGTTAATCAATACAACTTTTAGGTTTTGTACACTGTACTGAAATCTTCACATGTAAGCTGTTTGTGAATATTTGTTATTAAAATGATAAACTAGAGCATGTTTGGCCTCTTATTTCCATCTAGGCAAGTCACTCAGAAGAACATATTGAAAAGCCCAGAGTTGCAAGCCTATGTCTTCAGTTTTACAAACACTAACTTAAAGAAAGTGCCACTGTAACCTAAACATCATCATAATATTTGTTGTTATTATTATAGTTATTTCTATCCTGCCTTTTTCATTGGACTCAAGGCGGCTTACAACAATTAACAAAACATTGCTAGAAATCCACAAAATACAAAATTTAAAACACAATCAGAAAAAAAATTAAAATTAAAAAATTAAAAACATAGATAATTGAAACACACATATACACCAGTAGAACAATTAGCAATGTCCAATACACTTTGTTAGATGGGTCTTATATTATATTACATTTCTGGGAAGGGACTTCCAAAGCCTGGGGGCAGCCATTCCCATGTTCCCACATGTGCCTCTGGAAGTGATGGGACTGAGATAAGGGCCTCTCCAACAGAGCATGGGCTGGTTCATAAGGGAGAATACAAACTTTCAAACATGTATTTCAAACATGAACAGGATTGCAGTATAGGTTTGATGAAACAATGTTCTGTCAAAAATCCTTCTAGTCTTTTAGGTATGGCATTATAATCTGCAGTGACAGCTGGCCAGTATTTTGCTAATATATGTGGCCAAATGACAGCAGCAGAGCTGGCATTGGCTCCCCAGCAATACCAACTTCAACACACAATTGAGTTGGGGGGGGGAAGAGGCTGCTTTTGTCTCCTCACCCGCATTAAAATTTTGTGCTGAGAAAAAAGCAGTAGACAAAAATGATCTGCAGCCTCTGAGACATAAGGCTTAGGAATCATGGTAATACTGTTAGATGAGGAATGTTATTTGAGCACTGGGGAAGAGACTGAGGAGGTTACAGATGGAAGAGAAGCTAGGTGGAGACAGTAAAGAACAACAGGTGTGTAACATAGGAGAGACAAGGAGCAAGAGTGGTTTTGGTTTCTGGGGAGAGAAAACAAGTTTGTTGAGTAGCAGCTGTTCCTGAGAAAGTGTTCAGTGTTGGTTACATGCAACATGTGCGCAAGAAACACCTGCAAAGGGTTCCTTACTTTTACAGTTTGCCTAAGATGTTTCAGCTTCTCAGTTTGCAAAAGTCTTCGAGTCAAGAATCCCTTTGCCAAAGCAGAGATCTTGTTCAATTTTCTTTTCATTTCAGGACTATACACCTTAAAGAGAAAAAGTAAAATGGTACCGTGTAAACAAAAGGTGCCTTGCGGCAGTTCTAGGTCTTTAAAAAATATGTTATTTTGCATTTTAAGTCATTTTTATTTCATTACTGTATACGCAATAATAAAACTTTGAAACAATAATAAAACAAACCGTTTGCACCAGTGTATAACTGCAAATAAACTATCTTCTGCTTCTTTTTTTAAATAAATAAGAGCACTTGTCTTTTGTGTCAATTATTATTGCTCTGTGTCTTGTCTGGAATTTCATTTAGTATATCTTTCTAAAGTTCCGCCTGAAGAGGTGGAGGTTTCACATGTAGAATCACAGAGTTGGAAGAGACCACAAGGGCTATCCAGTCAAACCCCTGCCATGCAGGACACATTCCTCCAACAGATGGCCATCCAGCCTCTTTTTAAAAACCTCCAAAGAAGGAGACTCCACTACTCTCCCAGGCAGCGTGTTCACTGCCAAACAGCTCTTCTGTCAGGAAATTCCTCCTAATGTTTAGGTGGAATCTCTCTGGAGTGAAAAAAACAGCTCATGCAAAATGCTAAAAAAAGCTTTAAAGAGCTCTAAATAAATGCTAGCTTTGTCAAGGAGCTTTGTATACACCTCTATAAACGACAACAACAACTACTACTTTTATTTACTTACCTGAGACCATCTCATTTTACTTCTGTTAACAGCCCTGGATGCTGTAATGGATTTTCTGCTGACTGGTGGGTCCCACAGGTAGAATGGAGATTCAGCAACTGACCCAGTCACAGTAGCACTGGCAATACCTACATTTGAAAAAAACATGATTAAACAAATGACTCATGATTATGCAAATTATGCAGAATAAAATCTATGTCCAAGATGAAATATTGCACTTCTGTTAAATCCTGCTGCTTCATTCCTGCAATCTTCCATACCACCTAAAAAAATGCCTTGCAATGCTGCTAAACCCTCTGCAGCAGATTTTTGGCTACAAAGAAGATTGCAGCAGAAGGGTCCCAATCGTGCTAGCATTTCAGTCTTGGGCTACATTCTTTATACATTCATAGTGGCCAGAATATTCTTGATTAGATAATCCCTCTGCCTGGATAAACAGTTTTGCCACATGCAAGACCATTCAAATTTGGATCTACCTTTAAAATGTGGGGTGATGAGAGGAGACACAACTACTTTTTTATTCTTAAGATTGCTACTCAGCCAGTACATAAAGTTATCATTGTCAATTTTGGCCCATGATAATTTCAGTAATATTTAGTTTTGTTTCTTTATTTTCTAATTTTTATGTGATTCCTTTGTCATATGTAAGTAATGGTTCTGGTTGCCACTGATTATTTTAGCAAGTATATTGTATTAACCTAGTGTTTTGCAATTGACATAGGGTCACAGACAAAACTGAATCATAACCCATAAAACTTCATAAATAAATTTAGGTGATCTAAACAGTTCATATCCTCATGGATTATTTAAACTGAGTTACATATTAGACTAAATTATATGCATTCCCTCTGCTTTTACCAGCATTCTCTGAGTTTGCGCCATGGATTGTTTCCACTTGAGTAAACACAGATTCCAACAAGTGAGTGTCAGTGATCTTCCTCCACACCAAATCAATCCCACTGGTAATAGCAATATGAGGAATTTCCATTTCAGCAACGGCGGTCTTCTCGCCTTTCAATCTTCGCTCCTGCTCTGCTATTTCCTGATGGCCAAAGAAACCAGAAATGTTCCTGGAAAAATCTTAGTGGTAACATCTCAAATGTGTGCAGATCAAGTGGCCCATCTACATTTAGTGATGGCTTTGCTCCTGTGAATTTCCCACCCCAGAAAATTGCTTGAAATTCTGGGGTATGTAGTCTGGTGAATCACCAGCACTCTCTGTTTGAGAATTCTAAAGATCATTCTCTAAATTGCACATTCCAGAATTCCACAGAATGGAACCGTGGGAATTAAAGTAGAATAATGACATTACAAATGTGTGATGCCTTAGAAGATGATGGGCTCTCCTTCTTTTGAGGTTGGATATCCATCTTTCAGGAGTGTTTCTGATTTGTATTCCTGTATGGCAGGGGGTTGAACTAGATGGGCCTTGAAGTCCCTTCCAACTGAAAGGCTCGATGATTCTAGTATGAAAGGCACCTGATATAGACACCAACGTATTTTTAATTCCACCATGTTCTTTTATTGATTTAATTACTGCTGCTTATATATCATCTTACTGATGCTGTTTTAGTATGTTATTTATTCCATTGTTCTATTGCTGCTACATTGAATTTTATGCCCATTCTAAAATTCTGGAATCGCTCTCCTAAGACTTAGGTTACTGGAGTAAGGTATTTAAACTAAAAGAAGCTGGGATTTTTAGTCCTACCCTTTGCCTTTGATCCCCTCACCATTGCTACCCTCACCTACACCTACTTCTGGAATGCAACCCGAGAACTTCGGTGAAATGGAAACCAACCCTCAAGATGAAAGAGGTTTCCCTCCCTTTTTATAAACATTGGGCAGATTTTCCATTCTGAATTCTCATGAGACTACACCCACTTAGCTTCAGCAATACAGCCATTTACTCCCCCAAAGGACTTCCTGTCACCTGAAGACTCTCTACTTGCTAATACAAACTGTGTCTACATGCTAACTATGGTACTGTCTCCATCTTACTGGCAAAACAACTATCAGTTGTGTCTCTTACAGACAACTCAGCAAACATACATTCATTCTGTTACATTCTCCTGGGAAGCTTTTTCCATCTCAGTACTAAAAACAGAATATCAACCTGGCTCAGCAATTATTTTGTTGTTTCCAGAAAGGAGACAATGGATTTACTTAGAGGATAATACATAAGCTTAAGTTTTGTTTACAACCTGGACCGTTTTGCCCCACCACCACCCTTAAATTACTCTTGATTCTGACTTGTGGGGACTCTGAATGCCAAAACAAGAGACAGAAACATCAACTAGTTTTTTAGCCAGGTTGAAAGATCTCCACTTAGATGTTAAGTCTTAGCCTCTCACCTTCTGCAGTCTCTCTTGTTCTCTCTCTTGCTCAGCTATTAACAATGACAGTTGCTGAGCATGCTGCTCTTCAAGTTGTTTCCTCAGTTCTTCAAAGCCCAGCATTTTCTGTTTTAGAATCTCTTCTTTAAAAAGTGAAAAACATATGCATATGTTAATGTGGATTACAGTAAAAAAATCTATTATCCTGTAAATAAATGAAAACATCCAGAAAAGTACAACAAATTCTAACTATACTCACAGAGTCCCAGTTTGGCCCATTTTATTTTGACAACATCAGCTTTTTTATTGTCATGATATGATAATATTACTTATTATCAGCAGTTTTATTATGACATCAGATGGTTTTTCAGCTTTTATTTTTAAAAATCCTATTTTAAATTGTTAAAATGGCTCTCTGGAAACTTAAAGAACAAGAAGCAAAAGCTTTACGTTAAAACACCCTCATGTTTTGTCCCTTCTCTCTCCTTCTCAGAACACATCCTCCCAATTTCTCTAAAATTTAATTTGGCTCTGTCTGAAAACAAGTTTAACACAGCATATCTGTAGCATCACAAAAAAATTGAAAACTACAGCTTCCCAGCTGCCTCCATAGTTAATCAGCCAGTGATAGGGAGCCAGTGACTGGAGACAACTACTCTCCTAAGAGCTCCTCAGTGCTAACTTACAAATGCAGATGCAACAATAAAATCAATCCTCTGAATAGTTTGGGAATTTTCACCAGATCAGTACAGGATTACTACAATGTGTATTTTCTTACCAATGGCAAGTCTTTCTAGTGCTTCTTTCTTGGTATCAAATGCAGCCCCTACTGAACACCTCTGATCGGGCAGCCACTGCTTCTTCTGTACATCAGTTTCTTCAGTCATGGCGCAAGTCACGCTTTCCTTCTGCATGTTGTATACGTCCAGTTCAAGCCTCTGTTTTACATTTTCCAACCCATTTTCTAATATCTGTTCATTTATAAGAGACATATCTGATGAACTCATCTGTTGTTCGCACTGTGTTTGTATGAGCAAAGGAGAAGGATTTTCTGTATCATATGATTTATTGAGTTCCACAGGCACACTACATTTGGCTTTGTCCAGCAGACTAATTTGTCTAACTCCACTGGCATTTGCTTTGTTTTGTGTCATAATGGAACAACTGAATGAATGTAGCTCTGATGGGGTAGATTCTGAAAGGCAAGACTGTGATACCTCTTCAGTATCTCCCTCTACTGTGGCACTTATTAGGGATCTTCTGTTTTCTTGTTGACCAGCTGACTGTTGACACACTTGGTTCTGTTTGCCAACCATTAATTCATCAAAAGTATCCAAGGAACCTTTGCAAAAAGCATGAGCATTGCTAGGACAAACAGGAATAAAGTCTGACACAGGATCAGATACAGTTTGCCTGTCACTAGCATTTTGTGTAGCCAAGCCTATTGCTCTTCCCTTTTCTTTAGGACTTAATTCACAGGCATATACAGGATTGGTAATGACAATATGCCCCAATGAAGAAGGCCTTGGGCGTCTTCTGTGCATTTTGGGACTCATACTAGGCTCGGGACTGGGTAATTTGGAGTAAGAGCCAGTGAAGCTTCGGAAAATGCTACTGTCATGTTCAAAGAATGGGGCATCATCAGAATCTGAATCCATAGCAGTAGGTGTTCCAGATCTCACTGGTATATCTACCTTAGAAAAACTGGATGATGCCACTACACTCATATTAGTTTTTGGGGCTGAGGTATTCGGCAGAGAAGAATTAGATTTAGGAAGACTTGGCTTATCAGGTGCCAAACTCATACAACTTCTGCCACTTAACTTGCCTCTCTCTTTTGGCAGGTCATTTGTTTTAACTGAGTCATTTTCTTTGTCAGAAAGGCTTTCACTTCCACTCTTTCTTGCATTGCTTCGCAAACTACGCCTGGTTTGTTCTCTCTGTATATATTCCCTAGATTTTTTAAAGAGGTTCTGAAGACTCATCATGTAAGGGTCTCGGTTTTCAGATTCAACTGACACCATCTCAACGCTCTCTTTCTTTACAGTCTCATTTGAAAGAGGTATGTTTATTGGCTTGGAAAATGCTCCTTCTGTGAAAGTTCTCTTTTCAGGGAGGGTAGAACATGTATTCTTTGGTTTACAAGGGGTAAAGTTTTCAGTTCTTTCAAGAGAGTTCTCACATGATACAACACACGTATCTGCTGGCTTAACCTCCAGTGCCCTTTTAGGTTCCATAGATCCGCTGGGAATAGCAGAATTTGGCAAAACACTGCTTGATTGTATTTCAAAGCCATTCAACACTTTTGAGTCTAAATCCAAATGAATATTCTCTATATCAGACTGATTTGTACCATTTTGACTAGACAATTTCTTCATCTGTAAGGAAAAAGAAAAAAACAGTAACTTATGGAGAGTGCTAACACATTATTGCAAAAGCCGGACAGTGAAGAAAGCTGATGGGAAGAAAATCAACTCTTTTGAAATCAGTTCTGGAGGAGAGTTTAACAGACACCATGAACTGCCAAAAAACAAACAAACAAATAAATGGGCCCAAGAGCAAATGAAGGCTGAATTCCTATTAGAAACCAACATGACTAATTTGAGGCGTTTGTACCTCGGAAATATCATGACATATCATTACTCATCAGGAAAAGAGGAAGACCATAAAACAGGTGGAGTGATTCAATAAAAGTAGCACAGCCCTACGTTTACAATTCCAGGGATCTTGGGGGTCTTTCATTCATAGGGCCTCTATAAGCTGATGCCTATTTCAGCTTATAGAAACCCTATGTTTATTCTTGTTATTATATCAGATAATAACAAGAACAAAAACAACCATTGAAGGGTAAACAGAAGTTACTAAAAATTTATGTAACTAGCGTACAGGCACACATTCAAATAAAATGTGGATGATTCCACATACAGAGATTTCAATGTTCTTGCAAGTGCACAATTTGATTTTACAACCAAGGAGACTTTCTAAAATAGATTTGGAAATTTGCATAGAATTTGGAAAGAAAAGATTCTCATAGGTTAAGCACAAGAAAGGAACATTTGAAAAAGTCCTCTGAATCCCAAAATCCAGAGCAACTGACTTGTTCATTTTGCAAATGAAAGCAATCTTTATAGCCGATGTAACCATTGAATTATTTGGATCTGTTTTCTCATTCTTTAAAAAACAGGGAGGGACAATGAATAAATGCACTTGCACATCTAGTTGCCATTATTTTGTAGAAGTGTATAGTTTTATTTGCCAAAAGACAGAAGGCTGTAACAAAGACTAATCAGATCTCTTTTTTAAAATAAAATTACCAGCTTGGTAGATGAAGGGAATGCTGTGGCTGTAGCATATCTTGATTTCAGTAAGGACTTCAACAAAGTGCAATATTCTTGCAAACAAGCAAGTAAAATCTGAGGTGGATTTGTAATTGGTTGACCAATTGAACCCAAAGGGTGATCAGCAATGGCTCCTCTTCATCCTAAAGAGCAGTGACCAGCAGGGTACTACGAGGTTCTATCCTGGGCCCAGTGCTATTCAATATCTTTACCAGTGACTTGGATAATGAAATAGAGGGCATGGGGCATTATTGTTTTCTGCTGCTCCAAAGAATTGGACCTGGAGCAGTGGGTGCAAACTACAGGAAAAGAGATTCTAGCTCGACATTAGGAAGAACCTCCTGACAGTAAGAGTAGTTTGACAGTGGAACACAATTCCTTGGAGTGTGGTGGTGTCTCTTTCTTTGGAGGTTTTTAAACAGAGGTTGGATGGCCATCTGTTGGGGAAGCTTTGATTGTGTGTACCTGCAGGGCAGGGGGTCAGACTGGATGGCCCTTGTGGTCTCTTTCAATTCTATGATTCTATGTATTCTTTTACTGGATTTTATTGGGGGAGTGGATTTGTAATGGCTTTTAGCAATAAACAACTGACTGATTGTAGTAGTGTATAGCTTTTATCTACCAAAAAATGGAAGTTTGTAACAAAGACATGGCTTATGTTAATCAATCACCCTGGCTTTAGTACTGTGCACTGTTGACATATGTAATGAAGACAATACTTAACTAGGTGCTGAGGAATGATTAAAACTGTATTAACCACAGGATGTCTAGAAAAAAGTTAGCCAGTATTTTATTTTTGACATGCTCCCACTATTTCCTTCAAATCTCAAGCCAGGTGATGGTTGCCATAGATGCATAAACATAGCAAGAAAACTGACTAGTTCATGTTGGGTCCCTATTGTGTGTGTCAATGAGTATAAAGATTTCATTCATAGGGTTCAGGTAGCATATGTCATTTTCTTTTTAAAAAAACACGTGTGTCAATAGCGTTTTGCACACAAGGAAGAAAATGGGAGAATTCAAGAAAGGCATCTGTATTCTTCTGTTAAGGCACGCCCAACCAAAAGAGGACCATAGCACCTTAAAATTACCTTTGCCATATCTCACTTCATTAATCTTACATCCAGTCCATAAAGGTTTATACCACAATAAATCTGTTCCAGTCTTGCAGATGCCACAAGAGTCTCCAATAAGACATAAATCTTGAATGTAAACATTTTAGAGATGTTAGTTACAATGTCTCTTTTGCGTAGAAAAACAATAAACAAGGATCAGTATTTAAAATATTCCTACAGCTCTAACCATGTTTAGATGGACGTTCATGTAAGAGTGTTCTCTAACCATTACTCTGGTAAAACCACTTAATTTAATGAATTTTTAACTATCACAGAAATTATAGTGCTACAAAACTGAAAACTGAACAAAAAACCACTCTGCTTCCAGAACTGTTGTACTAACTTTCTTTTTAAATAAAGGTCTCTTTCAGTCTCACCTGCACATTTTCCACAATCTCCTGAATGCGATTCAACAGAATTCTTTTTTTGGAATTCTGCCGCCAGATTTCTAAATCCAGAGCTTTTTGTCTGTCCTGTTGCAGTTCCTTTTTTCTCTCAGGAGTAAGCTGTAAAAAATATGATCGGAATGAGAAAAGACCGAGGGGGGGGGGGAATTGCTTAGTAGACTGGCACCCAGTTTCTTTCAAGAGACTACACAGGATTCCCAATGTAGATATCCTGAATTTAATTCTTAGTACAGTCAAATCACTGTATCCACAGGGGATCTGTTCCAGATCCCCCTGCGGATGCCAAAATCCATGTGTGCTCACGTCCCATTTTAGTTAATGACGGTGTGGCACATGTGCACCCACTAGCGCAGCCACATAGACGTGCTGCCATTAACTAAAATGGGGGCTTGCTGTCCACAGATGGTTAAATCTGTGGATGGCAAGTCCTCCGACATGGAGGGCGGACTGTATAAAGAAATTGCAGATGATGAGCTTTTAGGTTGGGGTCATCTTTGATTATTTTTTAAAGGCTTGTGGGAGGGGGTTGTTTGTTTGGGGGCTATGGGCACTCCCTGATCACATGGTCTGAAGGGGCAGGGCTTCTGTTGATTCACTGACTTCCTTGGGAGTGGAGCTAAAAGCCAGTAACTCTACAGAATAGCTGTCCCAAACTTTTGATCTCAGCCTCTGAAGGGATGGGCTGCTTTGGGAGGGGGGGCATTACTGAGGGGAGGAGGAACAAGGACAAAAGAGAGGGTCAATTGAGGGATCTGGGAAGGGAAAGAATTCATTCACAACCAAGGGGAAACATGGAACAGCAGGACAAACAGATACTGAGCAGCAGCAGTAGTAGTGGGTGACACTGATGTGAGTGCTCACAGAGAGAATAGTAGTGATACCATACCTAACACATGCTAGCACTGTGCAAAGAAAGCCAAAGGTGAACCACCTTGAGAGGCTCTTTCACCAAAGAAATCCCTGTGATGAGCCAAACCCAAATGAAACAAAAGGAAGGACTAGTACACAAACAGAGAGACAGAAAGGAGCAACACTGGGACATCACAACAGAGAGTTGATCAAAGGCACAGAGAAACTCAAAGATGGGGAGTGAAACAGTAGACATGATCAACAAGGCAAAGCTTGTCCAAGGCAGCACTACACATATTATAAGAACATGCAATGTGAGAAGCATGAGCCAGGGGAAGCTAGACTTGGGTCCAAAACACACTGCAGAAATAATCCATTTTGAACTGCCCTGGCTCAATGCTAGGGAATTCTGGGAACTGTAGTTTTGTGAGACATTTAGCTTTCTCTGTCAGAGAGTTCTAGTGCCACAATAAAACTACAATTCCCAGGATTCTCCAGCACTGAGCCAGGGCAGTTAAAGCAATCTCAAACTGGATTATTTCTGCAGTGTCTTTTGCACCATAGTCAAAAAAGGAAATGGAACACATAAATATAGCAATATTAGGAGTAAGCTAAAATGGACAGGAATGGGTCACTCTGACTCAGGTAACTACATGGTGTTCTATTCAGAAAATGAAAAGACACAAAGAGATGGGGTAGCATTCATACTAAGGAGTCAAAGGATACAATGAAAAACAGAATGGTTTCCAATTGGCAAGAGGGTCATGCTCAATAGTATCCTACTTGATCAACTCCTATGCAGAAAAATCATACAAAGAGCAGGTTTAGACTCAGAAGGAGGAGGAGTGAAGACAGGAGGAAGGAACATCAACAACCTATGATATGCAGATGACATAATATTACAAGCAGAAAACATCATGGACTTGGAACAACTACCAAGGAAGGTCAAAGACAAGAGTGCAAAGGTAGGCTTGTTGCTGAACATAAAGAAAACAAAAATAATGACCATAGAGGAGCTACGTAAGATCAACCTAGACAATGAGAGAACTGAAATAGTTAAAGAGTTCCTATACCTTGGATCAAACAGTGATCAGAAAGGAGACTTTAGTCAAGAAATAAAAAGAAGACTAGGAATGGGAAAAGCAGCGATGAAAGAACTAGACTAATTAATTGTTATATTGTTTTTTGTTTTAATTGACTTATTATTTTACCTATTGTTTGCATTAGATTGTACGCCTCTGGCAGGTTTTTATTCTATTTTATGTTGACTTTCTCTTTGTACAGCGCTGTGTATATTGACAGCGCTTTAGAAATAACTATAATAAATAATAAAATAATAATAATAATAATAATAATAATAATAAGTGTAAAGATATGCAACTGGGCACTAAAGTTGGGATCGTCCAATCCACTGTATTCCCATCACCATGTACGAATGTGAGAGCTGAACAGTGAAGAAAGTAGATAAAAAGAGAATCAACTCTCTTGACCGATGATGCTGGAGAATGCTGAGGATAGCATGGACAGCCAAAAAGAAAAACAAATGGTCCTTGAACAGATCAAGTCTGAATTCCCTAGAAGCCAAGATGATCGTATTTTGATCACATCGTAAGACATGACTCATTGGAAAAGACAATAATGCTAAGAAAGGTAGAAGACAGTAGAAAGAAAAGAAGACTGCATGCTGGAGGGCTAGACTCAATTAGGGAGACCATGGATCTATAAGATCTAAGCAGAGGATTGGAGAATCCGTGGATACAGAGGACTGACTGAACAAAACTTAGTTTCTTGTCTAGAGCAGGGCTCCTAGCTTGCTGTTTTCAAACAACCAAGGTTTGTAAACTAAGAAAACTGGTTTGTTTATAACAACAACAACATAGAGAAAAATATTTTCTCTGAAAACAAAGTAAGTAAGAGCAGTTTTAACAGACCTATACAAAGGTTACTATCATAATTAAGATTTAATATTTTCTTTCTATTATTTTGATATGAAAAAGAGATCTTACCAGAGGAGAAAGCACATAAACACCATTGAAATGAATACATGAAATATTTTTGTGCTGAGTAGGTGGAGACATTCCTTTCTGCATTGACTCTCCTTGGATCCGATCAAGCTGTCTCTTGCAGAAAATTTCATAGTCTTCCATTTTAATTCAGTTGGGCTAAACAGAGAGAGAATTATTTGTTCTTCAAAAAAATCCAGAATTCAGACTCAGACTAGCACAACACTATATGGCTGCTAGGTTATGTCTTTGCCCTTTCAATGAACACAACTACTGGTTTACAGTTTTGCTGTCAGGTGTTGCACAAGGGACTGCAGTCTTTTTGTAAAGCTAAGGAAGCTATGCAAGAATATCGCATCCTTCCCAAAGCATGATTAGAAATGTACCTAAAGGACAGACCTGGGATTGTATGTTCCCATGCCATCAAATATGATGGTGATATACAGAGACTCACAGTAGGAGCAACTAATGAGGAATAGAGTAGGACAACAGTTCCCTTGGTATCAGTTGGGGTCTGGTTCCAGGACTCCCCATGGATACCAAAATCCATAGATACTCAAGTCCCATTATATTCAATGGCATAGTAAAACGGTGTTCCTTATATAAAATGTAAAAATCCAAATTTGCTTTTGGGAATTAATATTTTTGACATTTTCAAGCTGTGGGTGGTTGAATCCATGGATAAAGAATCTGTGGATACAGAGGACTGACTGTACAAAACTTAGGGCCTTTACAGTCTGCCAGAAATAATGCAACTTGAGTCCACTTTAACTGTCCTGCTCAGTGCTAGGGAATCATGGGAATTGTATTTTTCTCTGGGACATTGAACCTTCTCTATTAGAAACCTCTGGTGCTACAATAAACTACAATTCCCATGATTCCTTAGCACTGAA
>CM034712.1:10753434-10769661 GCA_020142125.1 Phrynosoma platyrhinos | reverse complement strand
AAGTGGTCTCAAACTAGATTATTTCTGGCAGTCTGTTCAGGCCCTAAGTGAAAGGAAGAAATTGGCAGCAGGAGCTTTTGTAGGCTAAACTCTGCTTCCTCAGATTAATATGGCTAGATCTTTGAATTACCTGGAAGACAGCTGCACCAGACTCAGTAGGCTTGTATTTCTTCTTTTAGGTCCAAAACGCACTGAAGAAATAATCCCAGTTTGACACCACTTTAACTCCCCTTGGCTCAGTGCTAGGGAATCCTGGGAATGGTAGTTTGTTGTGGCACCAGAGTTTTCTGAGAGAGAAGGCTCAATGTCTCACAAAACTATAGTTCCCAGGATGCCCTAGCAATGAGCCAGGGCAGTTAAAGCGGTCTCAAACTGAATTATTTCTGCTGTGTGTTTGGGCTTCAGAGCATTTAAACCCTGCTTTTTAGCCACAGAAGCTCTCTGAACATCTTACAGGTGATTAAATTGAATTTACTTTAATTCCAAGTAGTCATGTCTCAGATTATACCTGTACCACACAAGGACAGGAAACGTGGCCCTCAAAGTGTTAGATCTGCAGCTCCCATCCTTCCTCCTTTTGGCAGCATTGGCTGGCTTGGATGATGGAAGCTGCAGCCCAACATGAAAGATTGGAGTGAGCCTCCTCTTTGCATGACAAGATCAGATTATTATACAGATTCCCCCTCACATACCAATGGAACCTGTAGTTTTAAAAATACGGGTATGTGCATAGCTTACAATGGTTCCTTACAAGTGGCAGGTACATATAGTCACACTCTCTCAGCCTCAGGAAGGCAAAAGCAGACCCCCCCCCCTCGACAAATCTTGCCAAGAAAACTGTATGATAGATTTGCCTTAAGTGACTTGCAGGCAAACTTCAAAAATTAGTCAAATCAGTTCCTTTGAGTCAACTTTGACTCATGGTGACCCTGTGACTAAGACATCTCCATTCTCAGCCTCTCTGCTCAGATCTTGCAGGATCAGGCCTCTGGCCTCCCTGACTGAGTCTAGCCATTGGCCTGCGGTCTTCCTCTCTTTCTACTGCCGTCTACCTTCCCCAGCATCATTGTCTGTTCTAATGAGTCGTGAAGGCTCATGATGTGACCAAAGTACAACAGCCTCAGTTTTGTCATCTTGGCTTCCAGGGAAAGTTCAGGCTTGATCTATGCTAGGATCCATTTACTTGTCTTTTTGCCTGCCTGCAGTAGCCTCAGCACACTTCTCCAGCACCACATCCCAAATGAGTTTTCTTCAAATCTGCTTTCTTCACTGTCCAGCTCTCACATCCATGTAATATGCAGTATATTGTAATATAACATATATAATGTTATATATTATAGTATATTATATATTATATTATGTATACCATAGAAATTCCTAGAGAGAACATACTAATCAAGTCTGCAAAAGTCAGAGCTGCAAATGTGGAAGACTGACTATTTCTTCTATGTAAGTCTTTGCTTTTGTAATCTTTTACTTACATTGAAGCTGGTTCCTTGATTATAATCAAAAGGACAACATTAGTTTATGTTTAAAATCTTCTGGCTTATGGAGGAGGTGTTGAACAGCCGCTCTTATCAGCCCTGGCCAGTGGTGAAGGAAGCTGCAGTCCGATAACATCTGGAAAGCTATAAATGGTTTAATCTCAGTGTATAGGTTAGTTTGTTTAAAGCAATTTGAGTATAAAACAAGAAAATCTGCTCCAAATTTCAGACTGCTCAGCAGTTACAGAGTCTTGCTTGCGCACTACGTTAGTGGTTATACTTTTCTCAACATTACACAGTAATGGCAGGGGAAGGCAGACAACATCTGGTCCTGAGCAGCATATTTCTCCAGTGCCTTCCTTCCTTCCATGGCCACAGCTCCCAGGGCCATTTTATTCCGCCTGCTCCCACAGATCAGATATTTGTCACAGTATTCAGTTACCTAATATTCCAAGCAATCCTAAGCATGTTTGCATTGAAATAAGTCACTGTACTCATTGGCTTACTCCATTTAATATTACCATCCAAATCAGGGCTCAGCCCATACAAAGTTTAATTGATTAATAACAACTAGCAGAGATTGATGCAAATAGGGATGTGCTGAAAAGAATAAGGACTGTTTTAGAATTAAGAGTTCTCAGATTTTAAGCTAACATTCCCCATGATATCGGAGCCATTGTGGTGTTTAGGTGCCAGTGGAATCAGATTGTTCATGCTACCACCAGTCTGGCCCCAAAATTAATATTGCTGCTATGCAGTTAACATGCGCCAGGCTCTGACTGGCATTTATAGCTAGTGATGTCTGACACAGCAAATATTTACTTTTTAAAACTGGTCTGATTAACATGTGGAGATAATTCTGAAACTCTGGGGGGTTGCAGACTGCCAGAAATAGTGCAAATTGAGTCCACTTTTAGGGTTAGGGTTAGTGCTAGAGAATCATGGGGATTGTTTTTTTTTCCTGAGACATTGAGCCTTCTCTGTCAGAGAGCTCTGGTGCCACAATAAACTACAGTTCCCATGATTTTCTAACCCTAACCCTAAAAGTGGACTCAATTTGCACTATTTCTGGCAGTCTGCAACCCCCCTCTGTCTCTTAACTCTAATTTGCTCAACTCTTGGAGACTGGAATAGGGAGGCTTATTAAAAAGAAGGGCCTTTTCTGTACCCAAATTCTTATTTTATGTAGGATCTTGGTGCCGTTAACTGCCCTCGAGTCGACCTGGACTCATAGTGACCCTGTGGTTGAGACATCGCCAAGAAGCCCTGTCCTCACTGCTCTGCTTGTAGATTCATACTGTAGATTCTTTTAGATTCATTCATTCATGTCCATTCTTACTGAGTTTAGCCATCTGGCATGCAGTCTTCTCTTTCTGTTACCCACTACCTTTCCTAGCATTATGGTCTTTTCTGATGAGACGTACCTTCTCATGATGTAGTCAAAGTATAATACCCTCAATTTGATTATCTTGGCTTCTAGGGATATTTCAGCTTGATCTGTTCAAGGACCAATTTGTCTTTTTGGCTGTCTACTTTATCCTCAACACTCTTCTAGTCATTGAACAGATACATTCATGGTTCTGGTTTTGTTTCTATCTCTCTTTTCTTTTGCTTTTCCTCTTTTGAAATCAGATGATAAATCTGCAGGTGTAAATCAGTTTATTATAATGGGAGTAAACAAGTGAGGGGCTGAGGCCAAGCCTTCTAGATTTCCTGAATCACCCTTTCCTTGTATTTTATTTATTTATTTATTTAAGTACTTCACAGAAACCTCCAGTAAGCAACAATTTGTCTTTTAAATAAGAAACAGGGCTCCCAGGTACAGTTTAACATGAACAAATATTCCTGCTGTTATTTGGCAATACATGGGCTGCAGACAAAAAATTAGCTCCCAAATCTGATGCAGTCTCTGAAAAGTTAAACATTATCTTTGTTTATGTTACATGTGCTCTCTTTGTTCAGTCTTTGTTTTTCTTTAAAAAATATAAATAAATCCAGAACTAGTGCTTTGATTAATCACTGTACCAAATACTAATGACACTAATATCCTTTGATGTGAATGTTTCTATTTAGCAGTAATAGAGCCTAGAACCTTTGTGTGTTCTTAACTACTCTAGCTAGCCAAGATTCCAGATGTATACCTTAGAAAAGACAAATTCCATATGCCTGCTCACTTGAGATTTCATGGTATAAATGACTAAACAATCCACACAAATAATCAAATGCTAAACACTTTAACCAAGATAATCCTAGAATGTTGTGTGTTACAAAAAATAAAGTTAGATTCTGTACCAGGGAAAACTAGATTTGGAATTCAACTGGATAAGCATAATCATGTTAATTAAATTTGTTTATTCCTGCTTTATTTTACATCAGTTGTTATTTTTCCAAAAGTCACCATGTGAAGAATGTCAAGTGTCCAGTGACAACAATGCAAAAAGCAAAGGAGAAGAGGGGAACAATAGAAAAGGGTAGTGAACCTTTGGTGCTCAATGTGTTTTGCATTTCAATTCCAGTGAGCCTTTCCCACCATGGCTAATGGTAACCACTTATGGAAGTTAAGAGTCCAACAACAACTAAAGGGCTATAGATTCCCCATTTCTGCATTTTCAAAACATTCTACAAAGGCAGACATATGTAAAGTGTATCACATTAGCATCACCTTGATATGACCAAATATGTGAAACTGTTCTCTAAGAAGGGTCACAGTTGGCTCATCAACCTAAATTCTAAAATACCATTCCACAACTCAGCTGCAAGCTGGCTAGCTAGGAATAAAGCTGGATTCAGATCCATTTTCTGTCAGATTGCAAATCTGATCCTTAAGAGAGAGAAAGAGCTAACCTATCTAGAACAGGCAAGATCACCATTGCTACCAGTCAAAAGCACCCCTGTCTTGGATGGATTAGTCTGACCTTATTAACTCCCATCTAGCCCATCACAGCCTACTCAGGGTTCTCGTTGTCTCCCTACAGCCAAGTGAAAATGAATAATAGAGTTGGGGGCAGGGTCACCGTATACTGACAGTAACTTATTTAAAAAATCCAGATGAATTTTTCTAACAGTTTGGTCTACACATTAAGCAGCATATGGGAAAGATGGAACCCAGTAGAAATGTGTAGGTCAAAAAAATTTAAAATACAAAAAGGAAATCTCTCAACACTATCTTCTCAAACCCAGTCTCCATGGAAGACAGAAACAAGCACAAAACCATTATGGCTGATGGTACTAGAACTAGAGGATGAACTAAATCAGTAGGCAGGCCATGGTTTATAATTTATCTTTGTCATTTCCAATGTAATGCTAACTAAATATAAATTGAACTATAAAGCATGCCGCCTTATCTATTTTCATGTTTAAAGAAAATTGTGTTTGTTTATTAAGGCAGCTGAAAATGGCGCAACTGGTGTGGAAATTGATCTCGAATTTACTGCTGATGGCATTCCTATCTTGATGCATGATAGCACCGTAGACAGGACTACTGATGGCTCTGGAAGTTTACGTGATTTGACATTTGCTGAGATTAGACGATTTAATCCAGCTGCTAAACATAAATTATGGTATGTGAGAAATGTATAGAACACTACCATTAATATCCTGGAATATGGTATTTCTGTGCTGTTAATATTTTCTTTAGTCATCTTACCACTTGAGCCCTTATGTATATAGACAGTAATCCTGTACACCACTGAGAGTAGGTCTTAATGACTTCTGTGTGTTTTTTTCCCCCTGTATAAGTATGCATAAGTGAGGTGTAGTGGTTTGAGCATTGGACTGTAACTTTGGAGACCAGGGTTTAAATTCCTGCTCAACCATGAGAACTCACTGGGTGATATTGGGCAAGTCACACCCTCAGCCTCAGGAGGCAAAGGCAATACCTCCTGAACTAATCTTGCAAAACAAAACATGATAGGTGTGCCTTAAGTTCACTTTAACCTGGAAACGGATTGAAGATATGGTTGTTGTTGTTGTTGTTGTTATGTGCCTTCAAGCTGTTTCCATCTTAAGGCGAACTTAAGGCAAACCTATCATAGTTGGGGTTTTTTTTGTTTTTGTTTTTTTTGTTTTTGCAAGATTAGTTCAGGAAGTATTGCTTTTGCCTCCTTCTGAGGCTGGGAGAGTGACTTGCCCAATCTCATTATTTAGGAAAATACAAATATAAGTATTCCAAAACTCCAAAAAATCCAAAATCCAAAACACTTCCTGTACCAAGCATTTCAGGTCAGGGATATTCAAGCTGTACAGAAGTAAGGCCAGTTCATGTATTTGGTAGAAAAAGACCCTTGCTTTCTTCTATAATTTTAGTTTGTTCTCATGCCAGCTTGCTGTCCATACACTCACTTCTTGACCTGAACGAGAAAGAAATGTGCCTTACTTCCTTTGCAATTCAGCTTTGAGATAGTCTTACAGCACTTTAAAGACTAAGCAATGTATTGTGTCAGGCTTGTATGGAAGTGTCCTTAAGCTGCCTGAAGACTTTTAAAAAGATTATTTAGAACATTTTCTTGTTGGAATGCACACCACTGAAATGTCCATTTTCCCCCTGTACAGGAGGGATTATCGTGGAGAGAAAATACCAACCTTGAAAGAAGCTGTTTTGGAAAGTATGCATTATGACCTTATCATCTACTTTGATGTCAAAGGCCATGCAGATCAGGTACCCTTTTGTCACAGTGCACTAAAGCCTCACACATTTAGGAAACACATGTTAGAGCACTTTCACTTGATTCTGTACAAGATGATCATCTTTCTTGAAAAATTTTGATGCATTTCTTGTGCTACTTCTTTTCAGCCTTTATTGGGACCACTGAGCATCATAAGTGATACTTATTTCATTCATTATATTTTATAATAATAAAGTAATAGATAATTCAAAGCCTTTCCTGTGTGTGAAAAGGTAATTTTAAAAACTCCAAATGCATATTCTCTAACATGTAGGGATGGTGGGAATTGATATCCATTTTTCTCTGTTTTAAAACTTGATAACCTTAAGCATGATTCATAGTAGATCACAGAGATATAGAATTGCCTTTATATAAGGCAATTCTATATCTCTATGGGCCTAAGCAGACTGTCAGAAATAGTGCACATTAAATTGAGGCACTGCCCTGGCTCAGTGCTAAGGAATCATGGGAACTGTCATTTATTGTGGCACCAGAACTCTCTCACAGAGAAGGCTCAATGTCCCAGAAAAAATTACAGTTCCCATGATTCCCTAGCACTGAGCCAGGGCAGTGCCTCAATTTAATGTGCACTATTTCTGGCAGTCTGCTTAGGCCTTATGTGATCTACTATGAGTCATACGGTTGATTGAATCTAGCACCATTTGCTCTAAAAGACAGTATCTCTCTACCAAACCATGATCAGCCCTACTACCTGAAATAATTTTAAGGGGGAATGCAAGGGGAAAACATGTACTCCACTACCAAACTACAGATTCTTCTTTAAATCTGTCTATCCAGTTTAACTTAGGGTGTGTGTCTAAAAGCATATTTTCCACTAAACTACATTAGAGCTTTCTGCTCCACCCTCTTGGCCTGGTGTGCTGTGTTTCTCAGGCTACTAATTTTTGTTTTGTTGTGCCTCTGTAAGCAAGCAGCTTGAGTAATGGACATCCTCTAGACTGGAGAGACTACCACACAGACTTTAAATCCACTATTAAAACTAGAGAATAGCACCTTTGAAAATACTTATTGTACAATGTCGTCTCTGTTTTGTTGTTTTGCTTTGAGGCATTCTTTTTAATAGTCAATAAGCTCACAATCATGCTGTTGTACCATTAGTCCTTAGGTACAAAACGTTGCTGCTGTGGCAGGTCCGATACTGGCAGTTATGTATTGTCAGTATCTCTTCCTCTGCCCCTGTACCCCATCCCCCTTGGTATTACCAAGCCAGCTGTTTTTCTTTAATTTTTTTCTATTTTATTTAAACTTACATCATATCTCTGGAATTGTGTTAAAAATAAAAATCCAAACGGCATGCGGGATAGGGCATAGGATAGTAAGGCGAGATTAAGGGGGAGTGCAGAAGAGACTGTAAGGGAATGTGGATGGCAGAAACAACCTAAGTCATGCCACGACAGAGACATGCAACAATGAATGCTCCCAAATCAGTACATTTTCAGTTTCATTCATTAATGCAATTGTGGCAGGAACAAAGCTCGTGTGATAATGTCCTGCAAATGCTTACAGTAACTGTGTATCAAAATAAGGAGTGAAAAACATGTACTGTATATGTTCTTTCTATCTTCATTCTAACCCTTGCATTCATTTTTCAGTGCTTTACAGATCTTTCATGTAACTTATTTTGTAACAGGCAGTTACAACTCTAAAACATCTTTACCTGGAATATCCTCGGCTGTACAATACAAGTGTCGTTTGCTCTTTCATGCCAGATGTTGTCTATAAGGTAAAGTTTCCATTTGATATTGTATTATTACCTTAATATTTGGTGAGGATTTTAACTTGGACAATTTCAGTGTTACATACATAAGTAGTATCTGTTACACATATGAATTAAGGGGAAGGTGGGCAGTATATTATAGTTAATTGGCCTTCAGAGTCTAATGACTTTCAAGTGACTTTTAGTGTCACTTAGCCACTAGAAAATTTGGGAGACTGCTTTTTTCCATCTTTCAATGCCAAAGAGGTAACTTTTCTTTGAAGACATTAAACTAGTCACAAGTCTTCAATATGTTTATCCCTCTCCCTTGAAGAGAAACATTCAGATCATTCTTACAAATGACAATGTCAGCAAAGTAAACTGGCATTTGGGTGAATTCCTGTGATTCCAGTGCCTCAACCAGATCACATCCATGCTTCTCCAAAAAAACATTGATTTTTTCATGAAGTTCAAAGAAGCAGATTAAACCTTGTCCTCATAACAACCAACAGACAAAAAGAAAACAATGCTCACTGGTCAGATCCTCACAAAATAGTTTGAAGTGGTGGTGGTTTAAAGCAGGGGTAGGCATGCGGCCCCCCGAGGCCTTTGGACCGGCCCCAGGCTGGTCCTGCCGCTGCCGCTGCCGCCCCTCGCTGCTGCCCGCCATGATGATATTGATTGTTATTGTTATTACTTGTTATTGGGATTTTCTTGGCAAAATCTCCACAAGGGTTTTGCCATGGCTTTTCTGGGGCTGAGAGAGTGTACATGCGTATTTTTTTATTTTATTTTTAATTATTTTTATTTTTTATTTTTTATTTATTTTTGGTGCTTCAGCCCCCCAATTGTCTGAGGGACAGCAACCCGGCCCCCGGCTCAAAAAGGTTGCCTACCCCTGGTTTAAAGCATGCCCCCTGATCCAGTTGATGATCTTCAGTATTAAGGATTTTCTTCAAATTTAGGGGCACTGTTTTTGATGTCAAAGCATGGTGATGAAGGAAACAATGGGTAATGTGCAAGTCTGGAATCTTCTTTTTCATCAATGCAGAAAAGTCAGATTTATTTCCAAATATTGCATGTGTCCCATCAGTGCACAGAAACAATGACTTCAATATCTAATGGTCCATACAGACAGGTAGGATACCACAGTTACCTACCTAGGTTATGCCAAGATAAACTGTCAGGTGGGAATGCTATGGGGACACAGTGTGATTATTAGACTACTCTCTTATTCCTTGACACTCATAGTAATTATAAAAGAGGTTCATACTGAGCGTCTATCAGGTGTGACGCACTGTATCAACCTGTATCATGACTGTACTTCCTCTAATAATAATTATGCATATGCATGTACTTCTAGGCTTGTGTAAATGTGCTACTTGAGTGGCAAGGGTTTTTTATTATTAAATAAATTTTATTATTAAAAATATAAAAAACATTCATATATTCAAACATTCCAAATACAATCAAATCCTAATCCTAATTGAACACTTATCGTAAATCAAGTATCCATTATCTATTAATAGATATCAATTATCTATTAATATCAACCCTTACTTCTTAAAAGGATGGGTGGGATTCAGGATTTTATGTTCTGTTTAATATATCTGTATGGAAATTGTAATGTTGTAAGCCGCCCCAATTGCTCTGCAGAGGGGCGGGATATTATTATTATTATTATTATTATTATTATTATTATTATTATTATTATTATTATTATTCACCATATCCATTGAGAATCATACATTATCTATAGCAGCCTCATAACTTTCAAATTACTGTAATCCATGGGGATACCATCCTGGGAAGTTTCTTTCAAATCTTCTTTTCCCTTCTTTCTCCAATCGTCTTTTCTATCTCCCTTTGTCTTTCTCCTACTTCTCTTCTTTTATTCTTCCTTACCTCTCTTTCCTCTTCCCTTCCTATCTCAAAGTTTTCACCTTCCATCTTCATTTAATCTCTCCTCCACGTCCTTCACACATTTGGATCTTCCACTTCCCACCCTCCTTCTACTACATGCACATACCATCTGCAACTTGCTTTCTTCCTTCATTCGCTCCTTTCCCATTCATTTCTCTCTTCCAACACTCATTCTCGTAATTTAAACTAACTACCCTCGCTGGATTATTATTTGTAAGTATTTAACCTCCTTTTCTCTATACTTTGTTTTCTTTTTGTTTATTCCCCATATTAAATAACGTTTCACTAGAAGCTTTTTCTTTCTAGATTTGTTGCTCCGATTATTGTGCCTTATGTGTTTCCATAATTCATTCTCTAATCGTTAGGAACCAATCACATTTATGCTTTTACTTACCTATCTCCTTGTTTCACTTTTGCTTCTTTCTTAATAAATAATTTTACTGAATCTTTGTACCTATTTTCAATAAATCTTATCAATAAATCTTATCAATTTTCATTGTTTTAGTATTAAGGCTATTTGCTTTTTTCTCTCTCTAGTATACTTTTTATCTGCTTATTTATATTCTTTGTAATTCATAATTTATATTCCAAAACTTAAATGTATTTTGGTTAACTAATATTATAACTATTAAAATAGTCCACTGGATAAAATCCTATTTATAGCTGCTGGTAACATTGTTTTCATTATTTGTTTTTTCCACTTCTTATCCTCTGTCCTTTATTTGATATGCGATTATCGCGGATTTTCCTCAGTGCTTTTCTAAATACTTCAAAATTGGTGACCATTCACCTAGGTCATTTTCTACATTTTTATCTCTAAGATACTGTGTTAATATATCCATTTCTATGGCATCGTAAAATTTGGTTATCCATTCATTCATATTTGGTACAATCTTCTTCTTCCAATTCTGTAGTAATGTTACCCTCACGGCAGTAATTAAATAAAAGATAATTTTACCTACTTCTCTTTCTAAATCCTTCTCCCACATGTTTAGTAAATACATTTCGGGTCGGATTGCTATATCTTTATTTAGAATCACTTTAATTGTTTCATTCACTTCTATCCAATCTCTCTCCACTACTTTGCATGTCCATAAACAGTGGTAAAGTGTGCCTGGTTCTTTGCCGCATTTCCAGCATATATTGCTACTCGATTTATAAATGTTAGCAATCCTTACTGGCGTTAGATACCACCAAAAAACATTTTATAAACATTTTCTCTGAGGTTTTGTGAAGCTGTGTGTTTCAATGTTGTTGTCCAGGCAAATTCCCACTTCTCCAATTCTATTGAATAACCAACATTTCTTACCCACTGGATCATTTTATCTTTAACAATTTCCTCTTCTAAATCCCATCTTAATAAGAGTTTATAAAATTTCCTTATCCATTTATTTTCTCGAAGCCAGATTCTATCCATCTCGTTATAGCTAGGGTCTATTCCTTTAGATTTTAGATCCGATTTATAGCAGTCAGTTAATTGTCTATGTTTAAACCAATCTAATGAGTACCCATCCTCATTTAATTCCATTTGTGTTTTCATTTTGTAATCTCCTGCACCTTCTTTTTTAAGTAGATTACCATAGGTTATCCATTTATTTGTATATGTCATTTCCCTTCTATGGATCGCTTCATGGGGGGAAAACCACATCGGAAATTTGGGCATAATCCTTCCCTTATATTTATTCCAGATTTTCATGAGGGGCCTTCTAATGATTATTGAATTCTTTGTTTACCCTAATTTTGTCATAGCCTAGGTATGCATGCCATCCATAACACAGACTTTCCCCTTCCAATTCTAAAAGTTCTTCCGAATCTAATATTATCCAGTCTCTGATCCATGTAAAGCAACATGCCTCAAAATAAGTTTGTAAATTGGGTAGCCCCAGTCCTCCTCTTTCTTTCACATCCAATAAGCCAAATTCTTGGTCTCTTATTTTGCCAAATAAATTTACTTATGTCTCTATGCCATTGTTTGATACACTTATTGTTCATCAAAATCGGAATCGTTTGGAATAAGAAAAGTATTTTTGGGAGTATCACCATTTTTTTATTGTTGCGATTCTTCCCAAAAGAGATAGTTATTTTTTGCTCCATTGTTTTAGATCTTTCTTGATTGCCGTCCATGTTTTGTTATAATTGTTTTGAAATAGATCTACTGTTTTGAGTGACAAGGTTTTTGATGAACAATGTGTCATACCGCACTCAAATCAATACCATAATTTATGTGAGAGTAACTCCTAGACAAGTGAACAACACTGTGTAGTTGGTTAATTTCACTGCCAATAAACTCTCATCTCACTAGTGTAAATGAATGAATTGATTGGGCTACCAGAATATGGAGAAATACGCAAAGGAGGTTTAAGTCTCTTTTGACTTGGGCAGCAGGAGACTGGAGTGTGTTTGGGATGAAAGTTACCTCCTGTCTCCTTGGTGCTCCTCAGTCCCTCGCATTATATATGGGGAAGTCAGTGGCAATGAGGGAGGCATTTGATTGGCTGGAAAAAGCAGGGATATGGACAGGATTGGCTGAATTAATTCAAGTGACAGAGGGAGGCACAGTGTATGTAAGCAGAGGTGACGGGGAAACTGAGGCCCAAGGGGTGAAGTACTTACGAACTCTTGCAATCATGAATTTATGAGTGAGGCAATATACAATTATTATGTCAGACGTTGTCTTATAATGATTTTAAAAGCAATACTCTTGACAATCAGTTACTTTATTTATAATTCTGTTATTCTCTCCTTTTGATTAAATAAACAGTGGGGCTATTACCTACGCAACGGAACCACCTGCTACCACTTCTCAGAGCACACTTAAGCTGGCTGAGTGATGATTCGTGACATGATTGAAGGACATGAACCCCTCTTTGTTGCATCCCCTGAAAGTCCATTTCACACCCCCTGTGAGTGTAGGCACTCCAGATTAAGAACTCTGTCTTAGATTGTTGATATTCCTTCCTTTTATCTTCAGTCCTCCTTCTGAATTAAACCTGCTCTTCTTATGAGGCCTGATAAGGTGCTAAATGCTGGTGAGATTTTGGTGCTAGTCAGGCTTCCTAGGGCTTGGAAGCATAACTAGTTAAATTGTTTAACATGTTTTTAGCCACTTTCAATTATTTTTTACTTTCCTGAATCAATCAAATTGATTTTATGATATGACATCCTAGGGTGAGATGGGATATAAATATTTTAATAAACAAATATTAGAGTCAAGATTGAAATCACAGATGTCATTTACAACACACCATCTGAGTTTCAGCCAAGATGCATTTATTCTAGTTTCTTTTCTTTGTCCTTTAGATGAGAAAAGCTGATAGGAATGTTATAACTGCTCTAACTCACAGACCATGGAGTTTTAGTCACTTTGGAGATGGGAAACCTCGCTTTGAATCCTTCTGGAAACACTATTTCATGATGGCATTGGATGTTGTTGTAGATTGGAGCATGCACAATTTTCTATGGCACTTATGTGGAGTTTCAGTTTTTCTGATACAGAAAAATTATGTTTCACAGTAAGTAGAAAACCTTGATCTCAGGGAATACAACTTTCAAAGGGTTGGGAGAAGAGTGTAGATATACCTCAGATAGAGTAGGTCTTTACAGAGATACCAAAACATAGTGTATATCAATCATGGAATTTATATTGAGCTTGTCATTATAGAAACTATGTGGGTATTTTACTCAATGATATTTTTAAATGCTTTTTCACATTTATAATACTATAAATGTTTCATTTTTCTTCTAATATCCTCTAAGTCAGCGCTATTCAAAAGTGGTGGCCCATAGACCAGTGCTGATCTCTGAGGCATCAGCTGCCAGTCCCTCAAGAGTTTCTAGAAGAGAATGGGCCCAATTATAGTTTTAGTCCCTGGCATACTGGGAAAATGATGAGTTTCTTATTTGTAACTGTAGTTCTTCAAGCAGTCATCAGCGAACTCACACACATGGGTGTTTTGAACAGCTCCCAGAAGCCTCAGCCATGTTGGCCAATAGTCCCATGTTGGCCAGTAGCTCCTGGGATTCTGGGAGCTGAAGTCCCTCGGCCCTTAAAGGGGAAAGGTTGCCTACCCCTGCTCTAAAGGTCTTCTCTTTTGCTGTTGGGATTAGGACTTGCCTGTTGAAGTAGGCTTGCAGGATGGAAGAGACTTGGTATCTGGGACAACACAGTTGAGGGCTGAAGGACCATTTCTGGGTTGAGTAGGGGTGAGACCAAGCCTGACAACAGCAGGGGAATTGCTGTCCATGAGTAGAGAAATTAATTTGTTCATCTTTTAGGTGTGCTCCAGATGGTCATTGGTCTTGCTGTTAAAGAGCCCCTCTTTGTTGAATGGGAGAGCCTTGATTGTGGCACAGGCCTGTGAGAGAGGCTTGAGGATTTCAGCCAAGCCTGCTTGTGGAGGGCAGTAGAGCCAGCTAGGTTCTTGCCATTATACTCTGCTCCATGTCAGTCTGAATTGAGTTGTTGGGCTGCTAGAGAATGGGCCTCAGCTTGAAAGACTTCCACAAGATGCTTGTCCTCATCTGGTGGTTTATTGTAGTTTTTGTGTGGGGTGTGTGTGTGTTTCGTGTTCCCAAAGATGTTGTTAGTATATTCCCATACAAGCGAAGTAATTAGCTATGTGGAAAAACGGGAATAAATGGAATAAAATTTATTTGCAATGAGATCCAATTTCTTGCCCTCCTTGTAAGACAGGGTGGGGTGTTTGGTGAAGCTAGAGGTGAATTGCGAAGACTTCACTATTACAGAATTTGGTTTAGGATGGTGGACCCAGTCATCAAGTCTATAGACAGAATGTTTAGAGACTATTGACCTGTTTGGCAGTGGATGGGATGATAGAGGAGTGGGTTAAGATCTGTGTGCCACCAAAAGGAGAGATAGGAGTATTGGGATGGAGGCTGGTGTGGATGCTCTATCCTGAATGTTTGGGTCAGTGTTTCTCCCATGGTCTGGTTGTTGGATACCGAGGTCTAAGGCATTAGCCATCCCCATCATCTGTTCTGTAAAAGACTCAATGTGGGTACCCCCAGTAGGTGTGGGAAATCTTTGATGCACATGATGAAATTGGAGACTTGCCACCAGACCACTATGGAAAAGGAAGAGATCTCTTATAAATAGTGGGTTCATGGAGGAACCAGAGGGGGAAGATCTGCAATTGGCTGTGGTTGAGGAATGGTGGTGTGTTAATCTCGTGTGGTTCTAGTATGGGAACAAGACTGGGAATGTGACCTTTTGGGAGAGGATGTCGAGGGAGCCCTGACCCGGCTGGATGGCAGAGGTGGCAGGAGAGGGAATGTTCTCCCTGTCCGTCCCAACTCAGTTTGGAGAACTCATGAATAGGAAAGATGTCAAGTGTCTTCAGGATGTCTGTGTTGTTTGTTTTCTTGCTGGCCTTGTGTGCTCCATTATGGAATTTGATGGACTGGAAGTTTATCTGAGATTATCTCCATACTATGGAAGGATGACTGTGTCGAAGTGGTAGGAACTAAGTGGGTCAGTATCAAAGAGTGCCTCTTAGGGACAAGAGCCTCCGAAGTCAAATCTCCAAGTGAGCGTTTCAGACGAGCCCAACGCAGAGTTGGGTGGAGCATTGTCGATGTGGAGGAGCATCCCATGCCAGCCAAAGCTTGCTGATAAAGGAGGGCCTTGAGTCAGGAAGAATAGTTTTTGTGAACCTGTGGCATAAAGGCATTGCAATGAATACAGGATATATGACATTATGGGCTTCTCCAAGGTGAAGTAGGAAGCAAGAATGCTCATTGCATCCAGGTATTTTAGCACTGCATGCGGTGCACTTTTTAAACAAACCATTCAAGGACATGGTCAAAGAAATCATAGCAACAGAAAGAGTGCTTATGAGAGAAGAGAATGATCAGGTCAAACTGAGTTTTTGAAGGAAAACCCAAGTTTGCAGAAGAGTAGTTGGCAAACAGGCCAAGGTCTTACACGTTGAAAGTGTGTTCCTATGACGCTGCTATAGCAGCGGAAAGAAAGGAAGTGAGGTCACTGAGCAGGAACCAAAGATTAAGGCTGCTGTGGGCTAAGGCCAAACAGCTCTATACATTCTGAACAAGGCATTGTGCAGGCGTAGAAAACCCATGTTTGTGAGTCAGAGAGATCATAAAGAAGTACAGCATTGTCAATCCTCCATATGAAATAGCTCAAGAAGCACTACTCTGAGTAAAACAAAAATGCGGGAAAAGGGATGAATAAGAAGGGGTATCGTTGTAAAGGACTTTTAAAGGAACCTATGTGTTTTATTCTAGTCACAGTGTAGTCATCTTCTCACATCATTTTTCTTGTCCCCTTTAGGGAGTATGTACAACAGTGGTCATCTAAAGGAATTCAAGTTGTTGCCTGGACAGTGAACACTTTTGCTGAAAAAATGTACTATGAAAATGTTCTCCAAAGCAGCTATATCACTGATAGCTTACTAGAGGA
>CM034712.1:10723203-10744150 GCA_020142125.1 Phrynosoma platyrhinos | reverse complement strand
AGTTGAGCTCGACTCATGGTGACCCTGTGGATGAGACATCTCCAAGACCGCTTCTCCTCAATCTCTCTGCTCAGGGCTTGCAGGCTCAGGCCCCTGTCTTCCCTGATTGAGTCTATCCACTTAGCATGGGGCCTTCCTCACTTTCTGCTGCCTTCCACCTTTTCTAGCAGCATTGTCTTTTCTAATTATTCATTTTTTTCCTCATGATGTGGCCAAAATACAACAGCCTCAATTTAGTCATCTTGGCTTCTAGGGAGAGTTTAAGCTTGATCTGTTCTAGAACCCATTTGTTTCTCTTCTTGGTATTCTCAATACTCTTCTGTAGCACCACATCTCAAATGAGTTGATTTTCTTCCTATCAGCTTTATTTACTGTACACCTCTTACATTCATAAAAGGCGATGGGGAAATACAATGGCTTAGATGATCCTCACTTTAATGTTGAGTTATGTCTTTACATTTTATGAACTTGTCCAGTTCTTCCATAGCAGCCCTTCCCAAGCCTAGTCTTCTGATTTCTTGACTGCAGTCTCTGTTCTGATCAATATTTGAACCAAAGTATGGGAACTCTTTGACAATTTCAATTTTCTTGTGGTCTAGGATGAATTCTTGTAGATATTCTGTGGTTATTAATTTTGGGTTTTTCATGTTCAGTATTAATTCAGCCTTGGCACTTTCCTCCTTGACCTGCTTTAGTAATTGCTCCAGGTCTTTGTTTTCGCTAGTAGTATTGTGTCATCTACATATTTTAGGTGTTAATTTTCTTTCCACCTATCTTCATTCATCCTGCCTCTGATTCCAAGCCCACACTGTGTATGATATTTTCTGCATATAGATTGAATAAACAGGGTGATAATATACAGCCTTGCCTGACCCTTTGGCTGATTTAGAACCACTCTGTTTCTCTGTAATCTGTTCTGATGGCAGCCTCTTGTCCTGAGCACAGGTATCAGGACAATCAGATGTAGTGGCACTCCTATTCCTCTAAGCACAAGCCATAGCTTTTTGTGATCTATGCAGTCAAAGGCTTTGCTGAGTCAATAAAGCACATGCTGATTTTCTTCTGGAATTTGCGGGTGCATTCCATTATCCAGCATATATTTGCAGTGTGACCCCTAGTGCCTCTTCCTTTCCCGAATCCAGCTTGCACCTCTGAGATTTCATATTCCATATATGGTAGGAGTCTTAGCTGCAGAATTTTGAGCATGACTTTGCTTGCATGAGAGATTAGCGCCAATGGTTCTGTATACTGCAATCTTTTGTGTCTCCTTTTTTGTGAATAGGGATGTAGGTGGATTGCTTCCAGTATGTGGGCTTTGTTTTCTATATTGGTTGATAGATTTTAGTTAAAACTAAGCTTGACTCTTTCTCTGTGGGTTGTAGTAATTCTATTGGTATGTTATCTGTTCCTGGTGATTTGTTCTTTCCAGTTACTTTGAGTGCAGCTTTCACTTTGATTCAAAATTTGGGGTTCATCTTCAAGCAGAAGATGAGTTTCTTCTTTCAGTACATTTCTTCTTCCCATCTGTCATTCATCCTTTCACATTTTTATATAGCTCATTTGTGTATTGTTTCCATCTATCTTATTTCATTGTGGTCATGTATTGTGTTCTTCTTCTGATTGTAAAGTATCCCCACTCTTGGTTTAAATTTCTGTTTGAATTCTCAGATCTTGTGGAACAGGTCTCTTGTTCTTCCTTTTTTGTTGTTGGCTTCTATTTCTCTGCATTGATTGTTATAGCAAATCTCTCAATTCTAGCACATTAATAGTTAGAAATTAGTGTTCATGGTTCTAACTGTGCTTCTGTCTCCCTTTTCTTTTGCTTCTCGTCTTTCTTTAACTGTTTGAAGCATTTCATCTATCATCCATTGTTTCTTTTCTTCTTCTTCTTTTTGGCCACAGTTATTATTTTTCTGTATTCCTTTCTGACTATGTCTGTAATTTATATCCATAGTTCCTCTGGTTACTGGTCAACTAAGCTTAATAGTGTGAATCTATTTCTCACATTGTTTTTAAATTCTGATGGGATGTTCTTTAGATCATAGAGAATTCACCCCACTTAAAAACACACACACACAATTATTCCCATAGCAAAGTTTAATTTCCTTTGTTGAAGAAACACAGAGTAAGGGCAAGGTCAACACCACTGAGCATCTATTAATGCCCAAACCCCAGCCAGTCAGGGCTATAATCAACTACCAGAAGCAGAGTGAGACAAACACCCCAGGCAGCAGGGGCCATACCTCTCCCTCTGACTGGCTGTGCCACACAGCTTGACTGGCAGCCCTCAGTCCAGCCTACTGCCCTCAGGCCTGGTGGAGGACCCTTTCCTCTAGTATACAGAATCTTGAAATAAGATTCAGCCAGTAAAATGTTTTGGACCACCCTTGCCCAGGATCCCTGGCCTTGCTACTCCATCTCTTTGCCATCTCCTATTCAGCTGTCCTCTTTCTGCTATAGGGCAGTGATAGGAAGAAAAGAGCACCAGCCTTACTCTGGGCTTTCTCTCGGGGCTGTGGTGCAGATTGGGCCTTGGGGAGAAGGTATGTGAAAGGACAAAAACAACAAGGAGTAAATGAGGTGCTTTGGGAAGGAGGAACCCTTCCCTTGAGCATCTTGTTCAACAGCTCTGCAAAAAGTGGGACTAAAATAGTGAGTATGGCACTAAAGGCACCTGGACAGAGCAAACTGATTTTTGTACCTCCAGACAGTGATTGCTATGACAGCAAGAACACCTGCAAAGGAGGGGAAAAACAGCAAGAAGACAAAGATGGTGTTCATCTGGGAAGCCCTCCAAGCTTTGCGAGGTGGCTGACAGTTCATCATCAGGCTGACCTTTCAGAACAAAAGAGGAAAATGACAGACATTTCAGGATGTGCAATGTGAATTCCACAGGCACTCTGTTGTATCAAATGTAACTTAGTCTCCCTGAACCACCCTTGCAAAATCTTGTGACCTCCAGATATGTTGAACTACACCAGCAATGGACATGCCAGCTGAAACAATGGGAGTTATAGGGCCTTTACAGACTGCCAGAAATAATGCAGCTTCAGGCCACCTTAACTGTCCTGGATCAGTGCAAGGGAATCATGGAAACTGTAGTTTATTGTGGCACCAGAGCTCTCTGGCAGAGAAGGGTCAATGTCCCAGAAAACAATACAATTCCCATGATTCCCTAGCACTGAGCCGGGACAGTTAAAGTGGCCTCAAGCTGCATTATTTCTGGCAGTCTGTAAAGGCCCATAGTTGAGGGCACCAGGATGGGAAAGAGTTTGTGTGAGAAACTTCTACCCCTCATTCCAGGAAAGGGGAGGTGACTGTTAGTTTCCAGCTTTAAACATAAACCTATTTACCAGGGAATAAAGTCTCATGGAAATTAGGGAGATTTCTTTTTAAGTAAACATCCACAGAATTGGAAATTAATGGACTATACACTTAATTAAACAAACTTGTTTTTAAAAAGTATTCCGTCTGCTCCCCTGCCTGTTTTTCTTGATCCATAATATTCCATTGACCCCCTCCATTTCCAGATTTACAAAATGCAGTTGTTAATTAATTTATTTATATTCAATAAAAGAAGACCTAGGTTCTCTAAACACATCAGACACATTGCCTCCACCTATGGTGGACTGGCAGTCCCGGATACTGAACTTTATTCCATGCCTTCCAATTAAGCCAAATTACGCAACTGATCAAAGATGATGGTTTCATGAAGTGGGTTAGCTTGGAAATTGGCAAAATAAATTAAATGGAAGCTTTTTTGCTTCACAACCAGACCACAAAACACAAGCTCAAAGCAGCTGTCAATCTCTTTCTCCATAATTCTCTCACAATTTGGAATAAATGGAGGCATGTCCTTGCCCTGATCCTTCTCCTTTGAAACTTTTTTTCTTATACCCAAACTTTCCAAGAGCTGGTCAGTTTCTCCCCGACAGAACATGGAAACAGGGGAGCATTTATTATATTGTTGACTTATTTGCAGACAGAAAACCTAAGTCTCCTGATATGTTAAAAATGTCCTTCCAATCTAGTCACCTAACCTGGTTCCAATTGCACCAACTCACCTCCTTCATATCGAGTTTAGGCTCAACAAGAGAATTCTCATGGCCATTCACCCAATATGAGACCTTCTGTAAAAAAACTACAACCCAAACTAAAGGACTTGTGGCATATATATATAGTAATTTGTTGGAACACACATATGGAAGGGGCCAGTTCATTCTTTCTGGCAATCAGAATTGAAATTATCGATTCTGGAATCCACATGGACACGTAATATGGTCCTCACCCCCATTTAAGTCTAGATCAGCATCCGCAAGGGAAAACTTCCTTAAAACTGTACATAGGTGCTACCTTACTCCCATTCTGCTATTAAACATGGTATGGAGTTTCCCAATGAGCTGCTGGAGAGAAGTACAGGACTCCTGATGCCCAGTTCTATATCAAATGTCACGTATCGCACACCAGACTCTATATTTTTGTCCTACCCAGATTTTACTTTTGGTTTTTTGTTAATAGAAATCCAACACTTAAGCATAGAAAACTGATCACTTTCTTTATCATGGCTGTGAGACTAGAGGTGGCCAAATGTTGGAAACATGGTAATCTATCTATTGAAGGTTGGTGGGAAAGGAATGGAACCTGTGGTTAATGGAAAAACTTTCCAATACAATGAGACTTTGCAACGGTCATTCAAAACATGACACGTTTATGAGGACTGGATGCTCTTTTTTGAATATATAAGTGAACCTTCGCATCGCCTTCAACCTCCGGACTCTTACAACAACTTCTGGAAGGACACTCTACAACTTAACGCAAAGACTAGACTAGCTCCAGATGGGTTGCATCTGTGGAACTCTACAGACCAGTGATCATTGAACAACATCACATCCTGTGGTTATCGGGGGTTGTTGTTGTTGTCCCTTCCTTTTTCTGTTCTTATGTCCTTTGTTGCACTGTGTGCCTGTAACATTTGACTGTTTTATAAAGATTTGGAAAAAAATTAAAAAATATTTTTTTTAAGTGTTCCCTCTGAAAAGTGTCTTTTCAGAGCCCATCCTGTATTAGAACCACAATGTCATGGAAGCAAAGGTTATTTGATTACAACATTTGTATGATGCCCCATAACATGAAGCTCTCTCAGTAGCTTACAATGGGATAGGGGATGAAGGGACAGGTTAGCCAAGAACCTGTCCATACCAAGAACCAATGTGATTCAGGCTTTCAGCTAGGGCAGACATTCTGTCAGATGGAAAATTCTACTGATTCCTAAGAACTTACCTAGAACAGTAAGTGCCTCAACACAGAGAAGCATAGAATTTAAACTTGGCAAGAGGCTTTAGGGAAATATAGCATACCTTTTTCACACAAAATATGATGAAAAATGATATCATCTGAATGGCTGGGAGCAAAGGCGAGAAGAAAATGCCAATCCTGCAGGAAAGAAAAGGTCAGGAAGACCTGATACCAGCTTCTATTTGTACAATATTAGTTATAAGTAGAAAATAAAGACAAAGAGAGCTGTTATTTCAGAACCTTTTTGGAATACAGTTCAGAGCTTGGACTACTGCTTTTAAAAAGTAATCAGTCACAGTTATAGTTCCAAGGATCTTCAAAGTACTTTATTACCAATATAACTGCAATCTTATTAAAAAGTAACCATTTTCTTTCACATTTCCCAAAAATAAATGACTAGTTACCTTTGAGTTACTTATGAATTCTACAAGTTGTTGGTCTGTGGTTCAAAAATTCTCTTCCCATTCCCCTTGCCTCACACCTCAACTATAACAGGACAGAAGTCAACACCTGAACATAATCATAGTTTTCTTCCACCATTTAATTGGACTACATACCTGTAATTTTAAAAGGAACTAGACAAAATCAGTAACATTACAAAAGGTGCAAAGTACCTTTGCCTAGTTGCATCCAAGCTCTGTGAGTGATTTAAAAGTGCTTTTGGAGATCACAAAGATGCATGTTCTGACAAAGGCTTTCTGAATAGTATTATTTTAACTCACCACGTTAAAGTCTGAGCGTAGATCAAATCCAAAACATTTCGAGCAATATCAAATTCTGGCACGCCAAGTTTTTTACAGCATTTAGTCCCAATGATTCTAAAAATGGTAAATAAATCTGAATTGCAAACTTTTGCCGAATCCCAAAAGATATAGTTGTTGTGTGCTTTCAAGTCGTTTCCGACTTATGGTGACTTAATGCAACCCTATCACAAGGTTTTCTGGGGCTGAGTGTGTGTGACTCACTCAAGGTCACCCAATGGGTTTCTATGGCTGAGCAGGGATTTGAACTCTGGTCTCCAGAGTTGTAGTCCAACCCTCAAACCTCTAGTCCCCATTGATTCTCACCAGAATGTTTTATGTAATGTATATCCCACCTTTCTCACAAAATAGAACCCAAGGCAGCTCCTGATTTAAGTTAACACAAAGTACTATATACTCAGGGTCTGCAACCAGGCAAGAGCACTGTCTAACACAGGGGTCGGCAACCTACGGCCTCCGGGCCAGTTCCGGCCCAGGTCGCCGGACTTACCAGCCCAGGCAGACCCCTGCTGCTGCTGCTGCCGCCACCGCGTGCCGCCGCCACTGCCGCGCGTTTTCACCTTCGGCCAGCCGCACACACACTGCTGGCATTTCGAAAATCAAAATGCCGGCCGCAACATGTGCGGTGGCAGCGGCAGCGCATGCGGGGGGGGGGTGCGTGTGCGCGTGCACCGCCATTCCCACCCCCCGGCCCAGTGGAAAGGAGGACTTCGGGGGACCAGCTCAGACTTTAAAAAGGTTGCCTAGCCCTGGTCTAACAGCTCTTCTTGGTGCTTCTTGGACTAGCCACTGGTCATATACTCAGAATTTTAAAGCTAGTAACGCTGCAATTACCTTTACACAGGGCTACCTGAAGACTGTGGGAGGCTTAAGAAGGAACAAAACATTGTAATGGGAAGAGGCTGGTTAGTGGGAATCAGCCTTCTAGCAAAAACATAGTAGACTGAACTGGATCTACCAATCCTTGAACTAAATTATCTCAAAATTCCAGATTCCCCTTTGTAGTGGCAAAAATATATAAGCACAGAAGTACTATATTAGCATAGAGAAGTGAAAACATACCGTTGTAAAAATTCTCCAAAAAAAGAACCCAGTAGGCAACAGATGAAGTCAGCCACAAGCAATCTGTATATATCCTGGCCAACTAGGGTTTCCCAGCACTAATAAAATGTGGGGGAAATAATCAATTAGAAAACAGAACATCTCTCCCAACACTTTCTTCTATAAAGTCCCACAGCCCAAGTAAAGGAATACCTTAAAACACCAAAATAATTGAAGAAGAATTAAGAAGTGCCCAATTTAGGAGATTATGCTCCATTCTGGAACAGGTCAAATAGCAATGCAGAAGCGACATGAATTCTCCTAAGTATGACTCAGCTCCAGCAGTGGTAAACATGTGTTATTAGACTATAATATGTGTTATTGGATTTCATAATAATAATAATAATAATAATAATAATAATAATAATAATAATATTTATTTATATACCGCCCAATGGTTGCCCAATCCGGGTGGTTTACAGCATAAAACAGTTACAATAAACAACATATCCCTCCCTCCCTTAAAACAGTATTAAACAATGACATAGTTAAAATTCTGTTGGTGATATAACAGTATTGTTATTGTTGTTGTTGGGTGCCTTCAAGTAGTTTCCATTTTATGGCAACCCTAAGGTGGACACTTATCATGGGGTTTTCATGGCGAGATTTGTTCAGAAGAGGTTTCCTATTGCCTTCCCTTGAGGCTGAGAGAACGTGTCTTGCCTTAGGTCACAGGCTTGCCCAGTAGGTTTCACGGCTGAGCTAGGAATTGAACCATGGATCTCCAGAGTTGTAGTTCACCACTCAAACCATTATGCCATGCTGGCTGTCATACAACAGTGTTACATGAGCATATTTTCTTTTAGTCATCACACAAAGCAAGATTCTATATCTCTTTGTGCAATGCTTCCTTTCTGCCTTGCGCCGCCCTCGCCCCCACCCCCAGCAACTTAATAGCACTGACACATAGCCTCTTAGACCCTAGGGAAGATAATAGCATTTACCAGCGGGAAGAGGGCAAAAGTTACATGGACAGTGTCCAGCTACAATTTTGAAAGTAGGGGGGGGAAAAGCAGCCATTGCCCTTCCAGATCTCCAATGTACTCAGAACTGCAGCTCGATGCTGCCTGAGTACTTCTGCCCTCCCTGGAAAGTAAATGTCCATGTGGGTTCAGTCCAAAGCAAAGGAAAGATCTTTTATTACAGTCACAGATCTGAATTAAAAGGACAGGTAATAGATGCCAGCCACAGATGCTGGAGAAACATCTGAAAGAAACTGTTCTAGAACATGGCAACACAGCCCGAAAAACCCACAAAAAACTAAGGACAGGTAATCGATGAAAAAATCCTAAAAACATAAACAAAAAGTTATGTATAAACAAATACTGTTGCACTATATAAAATACTATATCAAACATATTATCCATGGAATTATAAAACCCAAATTTTATTATTCAACCCAGGCTTCGAAGCTGTCTTCCAAGGTGGATGGAAGTGGTAGCACAATGGAACTGTGTGGGCAAGTATTATGCTCCACCTGTGTGATGTAAACTCTCAGCCACAGAAACCAGTAGAAAGAAGGTTAAGTTAGAAACCTGCTCCCTGATATACTAGCTTTCTGTGTGCAGGGTTTTTGTGGTGGGAGTTTTGGTGAAACATTTGATCAATCTGAAGTAGTGTTGTCCAACATAAGAGATTTCCCACCTTAGCTGCTCTTTGAAAGCCCAGGTACTGATGATGGTCTTGTGCTCTCCTATAGCCACATTTATAAAAATACAGAAGTAAGTTAAAATCTTACCTCCGCATTTGATAGGGCCACTTTATTAAGCCAATAGTTGCAAAGGATCCCAATTATAGATACTTTCAGAATAATGTTCCTGCAAAAAAAAAAAAGAGAGAGAGAGAGAGAGAGAGAGAGAGAGTGATAACTATTGGAATTCAGCAGCACAAAACATCTGTGCCAAGAGCTTGGAAATCAGAAAGGACATCTCTGTTCATGAAAACAGAAAATCTTCTATTCTCTTCCATGGCAATAATACAAAAAGAGAAGTCCTCTATTCGGAGCTTTATGGACCCATATACAAAGCAGAGGTGTGCAAAGGGTGGCCTGTGGGCCTCCAGGCCTCCTTCCTGGGTCTCTCTTTTTCTTTTTTAGGTTTTCCCCTCCAAAAATACTTCTCTCCCAAAACAACATAGAAACGGGGAGCATTTCTAATGTATTTTGGCCCTGGGAGCCAAAAAATTTAGACCCAGAAGAGGCTTTTTTTGAGACAGAAAGTAATCAGGAAATTACTTCTGCTCACTTCCTGTTGTTAAAAATAACCTCTGCTGGGCCTAAAATGGTTCAGGAAGACCCCCCCACACACACACAAAATGGTGAAGATTCTGCCATACTCCCTGTAGAGTATATGGGGGTGCAACATTATTTTGATTTTATCTATTTTTTGCAAGAGGAGGTACAGTGAAGAGGTGCAGCCCTCCAAGGTCTCCTGAGGAGGGGGCTAACATATCTTTGAGGGGGCCTAATGTGGCCCCTTAGCCTTCCACAACCACCACCACCCCAGTTTAGGGTATAGGAAAGTTATTTTTGGGTGTACAACTCTCAAAACCTCCTTGCACAGTTGCTGGGGGGAAATTGGGGGATTATGTCTAAAAAAGTAACTTTTCAAGGTCTTGTCTGTATTACACCCTTCCCCAACTTGGTGTCCTTCAGAGGTGTTGGACTACACCTCCTCATCCCCCAAACTTGCATGAGTCTCCCAAGTGGGATCGCGTAAAATAAATGAACAATCCCAGCCGAAACTTAAGCTTCTGCAAAGGTAGAAGCTGTTTATATTCCATCTTTTATAACAGTCACAAGGCAAATAAAGCAACAATAAGATATACTAAGCAAATATTTAATAAGCAAACAGTAGGGAGAACAAATCATCAAGAGAATATATCTACCCATGCTCATTGAGACTAGCTGTTCAGAGATACTGGGGAAAAAGGTCTTATTCTCACACTGAAACATTGGTAAAGTTGGAACCGGGCATACTTCCTGGAAGATGGCATTCCACGATCAAAGTAGAGAAAGCCCTGCTTTGTGTCACCACCTCTAAATATCCTTTAATGGTGGGACAAGAAGCGTCTTTGATCCATGTCCTGGGTATCATTATTTTTATTTTATCAAACAGCAAAATGAACAACTGGTTCCAAAGATGAGAAGTGAACAACTGGCTCTAGAGACACTAAAATCAGGAATTATTTGGATCCTTGGAACATGGTTGGTGCTTTTATGCAGAACTTCTAACAAGCGATGGGTAAAGATTTCAAAATGATTAATAAGAACATATATCCTAGGAGTCTTGCAAACCTCATCGGATGCACTTTAAACTGAGTTATGCAAGACAAAAAGGCAATATTCCAGAGTGCAAGGGAATATCAGGTACTGAGGATAACAGACTAAATTATAGTGTAGAAATTGGAGTAATAGCATAAGAGCCCAGAAATGGGTTGGAAGAAAACAAGAAAACAGTTGAAGAGAACAGTGGGGATCCCGCATTGGGTGTCACCCGATGTGAGAGGTGGGATTACGGGGGGTGGGACTTCTGGAGCTGGAGAAACAGTTGTGAGGGCAATGAAACAGCTGCGTGGGCCTGGGGAAGTGCCATGCAGGGTCGGAAGGTGCCCATGCGGGTGGGAGAAACATTATGGCCAGCCTTTGTCCGCCTGGGCTGGAGACCCCCCCCCAAGGCCCAAGGAGCATCTGCAGGGGGTAGGGGGCCAACCGGGTGTTACTCCATTCTTCTGGGATGTCACCCCCTTCAAGGTGTCTGTCCTGTTTACCTTAGCTGGCAGAGAGCTGGAAGCATTGGGGTGGACATCTGAGGTAGGGACCAGGAGGGAGCAATGGAATACAGGATGGATCGGAAGGGTCCGTGGAAGTTGCAACTGGAATGCCATAGAATTTATCTGCACTATGATCAGGTATGGGCCCACAAAGCAGCTGTCTAGCTTCCAGCAGGGACATTGAAGCAGCAGTTGTTATGTAGAAAGCCAAACCCGATCACCTACTCTCAGAAGGGGACCCAGCTGACGTTTCCAATCTACACTCTGTAGGACTGTTTCACCTGGTTCACTTGATCTTTGAGCATGTAATTCCTGTACCCATTGATCTGCAGCCAGGACCAGCAATGGAGAGGCCACCTCAGGAAACAGACGAGGTTGGAAACCATAGTTTGCAAAGAATAGCAACTGCTAGGTAGAGGAATGCAGGGCGTTATTATAGGCAAACTCGGCCAGGAAGAGCAACTCCTTCCAGTTGTCCTGCTGGCAGTTAGTGTAGCACCAGAGGTACTGTTCCAAAGTGGCACTGTCTGTTCTGTCTGCCCATCCATTTGGTAGTGATATGTGGAGGACAACTGGGCCTGGATCCCCAACTGATGCAACAAGTTGCGCCAAAACCATGCTGTAAACTGTGGTCTACAGTCGGAGATGACACCTTCTGGTAGGCCATTGGAGCCAGAGCACATGGTGCAGAAATAGGTGGGTGGTGTCCTTGACAGTAGGCATGCCTGCACATGGGATAAAGTGTGCCATCTTTGAAAGTATGTCCACCACAACTAGGATGGTGGTGGAGCCCACCGAGAGGGGCAAATCAGTGATAAAGTCCATGGAGACCCATTTTCAGGGCCCTGACAAAGTTTCCAGGGGATATAAGAGACGGGTGGGTTTGACAGACTGGTCCTTAGCCCAGTGCCAGACAGGACATGAGCTGATGTAGTGGTCCACCTCAGCTTGAACATGAGGCCACCAGAATTCCTGGGTCAGTAAGTGTAGGGTCTTCTGAACACCAAAATAACTTGAGGGGCAGCTGGCGTGGCACCAGCGTAACATCTTCTCTCAGTAGGACCCAGCTGGCACATAGAGCCAGTTCCAGTGGTAAAGAAGTCCTTCCCACATGGCATAGGGGGATGATGGATCATCCTTCTGGTGGGCCCATACCAAGGAATACGGACATTGCACTTCCCGAATTCGATTCCATTGGGTCTGGGCCTCTTCTGAAGTGGTGACGTTCTCCAGACAAAGAATCGTGGAGTGCAGGTCTGCTTCAGGAGATACCATGTACTCCGGTTTCTGGGAGAGGGTGTCAATCTGTCAGTTCGGAACCTGAAGTATGTAAGTCAGGCAGAAATTGAAACAGGTGAAAAAAGAGGGACCACCGCTTCAATACAATATCTTTATTACAGTGAAAGGCCAGCATAAAAAACAAAAAACAAAGCAATTATACAGCTTATAAAATGAATAATAAAACCTTTACATGGTCATATAATTGTCTGCAGTCAGACCTCTCCAAAGGATAATTATATAGAACACTTAAAATAAAATGGTTATAACCCAGTATTAAAACAACAATAAGACAGCAATCTCTAAAGCAGGGATAGGCAACCTAAGCCCCGGGGGCCTGATGTGCCCCCCCAAGGTCTTTGGACCAGCCCCAGCCCGGTCCTGCTGCCACCGCCGCCCGCCATGATGATATTGATTATTGTTGTTATTACTTGTTCTTGGGGTTTTCTTGGCAAAATCTCCACAAATCTCAGCCTAAGAAGAGGAGCCCTCCCTCCACTCCATCCGACGTCATCTGAGGGAGAGATGCAGGCCCATCTCCATCGGGCCTAGCCTAAGTGGGAGTGAAAATATTTTATGTTACATGCTAAGGTTTATGTTGTAAACCGCCCGGATTGGACTACCAATGGGCAGTATAAAAATAAAATTTATTATTATATTATTATTATTATGGCTTTTCTGGGGCTGAGAGAGTGTGCATGCATATTTTTATTTTTTTAAAAAAATTATTTATTTATGGTGCTCCCCCCCCCCCAATGTCTGAGGGACAGCAACCCAGGCCCTAGCTCAAAAAGGCTGCCTACCCCTGCTCTAAAGCATCTGCTTTAGGAAATTTTTATGGCAGACAATTGCAGCAGCAAGGAATTTAGCAACTTTCAGAGTTAGCTGTTCTTTGCAGTCAGGAAGGAGATAGTTTACATAAAACTTCTCTTGTCTGCCAGGTAGACATTGGAGAAGTGGGGATATGTATAAAGTGTGAGCTTCTAAGTAAAGGGAACAGTGGAAAAAAAGTGGTCAATTGATTCAACTTCCTCAGACCCACAGGGGCATAGCTGACATTGATAAGGTATTTTTTATATCTTTCTTCAACTACAGCTGATGGGAGGATATTCAATCTTGCGAGCATAAATGCCTGTCTTAATTTAGGAATGTTCAAATTATCTAAATATTTTGCATAAAAAATGTTCTACTAGTTTTCTGAATTATGGGATATAGAGTTAATTGGCTTTTATGGTTTTGTAGGTCTATATCTTTAATTCATTGATTATGGCAGTTCTTGCTTTATTATAACCTAACAAAAATAGACATGTCATTGAGAACCCAATAGAGACAATTTTGTTTAAGGATTTCTTCCAAGTTGATGAAAAAGAATCCGTTAAAATTAACGGTACCAGGCCAACTGGATTGAAAAGCATTTTTAGCCATAGACTGAATTTACAAATCCAAAAGTGAGCCTCAACTGATAACAGGCTAGTTTCCAAACGGAGAATAGCATTAGGTACACAATTTGAAACTCCAAGGATCGATCTCAAAAACTTAGTTTTAACAGCTTCAAACAGAACAAAGTTACTAAATGAACAAACATCCAAACTGTATAGAAGCTGTGCTAGGATTTTGGCTTCAAACACTTGTAATGCTGCAGGAACAAATTGACCACATTATTAAAAAAAGGCGCAAAGCATGCTTCTTTGTACACTGGATATCACATTCTTTTGATGGAAGTTAACAGAGCCCTTTTCATGGAAGAATATTCCTAGATATTTATAGGATGATACCTGCTCGATGTAAATGTTGTCGATTTTTCATTTGTGGTGTATTCGCCTCTTTGAGAATATTATTTTAGTCTTGTTATAATTTATTTTCAATGAGTCATTCACACAGTGGTTTGCAAGAGCTTTCAACAGCCTATTTAATCCCACTCTAGTGAGTGACATAAGAACAACATCATCAGCATATAGTAGAATCGATAAAGGTCTGTTTGAGAGAGATGGATGGTGTGATGGTATTCTGACAAAGTCATGATCACAGAATTTATATAAAAATTGAAATGAGTTGGTGCTAATACACAGCCCTGTCTTACTTCATTGGATGTCGGGACAGAGCTTGTTAGATTACCTTGCCTATTATATCTTACAGCTAAATGAGAGTTCTCATGGAGATTGTGAATTAAAGTCAACAATTGCCTATCAATATTGGTAGATTCAAACTTTCCCCAAAGTTTATTTCTTGGAATGAGGTCGAAGGCTGACTTGAAGTGTACAAAGTTCTCTTAGCTGAAGATGAATATTTTTCAATTACATGGTGGAGAACCAAAGCGTAATCAGTTGTGGAGCAGTTATTCCTGAATCCAGCTTGTTCTTCCTTGATATCTTCTTCAACTATCCAGTCTTGCAGTTTGTCTAACAGATGTAATCCATAGAGCTTACTTATGATATTCAATAAGCTAATGGGCCTATAATTTCCTGGATCGGATTTATCACCTTTCTTATAAATAGGGACAATTACAGCCAATCCTCAATCGTCAGGAATGAATTTTGTTTGATCAATAGTAGAAAATAAAATGGCTAAAACAGGAGCCCACCAGTCTCCATTAGATTTGAATATCTTGGCAGGAATGTTGTCATGGCCAGAAGCTTTTCCTATTTTAAGTCTGGAAATCAAATTTTTGGTTTCCAGGGTTAAAACAGGGGGCTAATTCGGTACATTTTCAGCAGAAGTATAAGGCTGGCAGTTAATTTGAAATTGATCCTACAATTTGATGAAATATTGTTCCCAACTACATGCAGGGATATGGTAGTTTATACTATTTATACCATTTGGCCAACCTCTAGATACCATTTTCCAAAATACAACTGAATCTTTATCTCTTACAGCTTTTATTAGGCTAGTCCAAGAATCTTTTGGGCCTTGTGTTTTTCTTTATTTTATAACTATTTTAAAACTCTTCTTTAATTCAAATTATTCGGGTGGAATTGTTTGCATGTTTCCATTTCTATATTCCCTGCATTTTTCCAGAAGTTTTTGTTTTAAGTTTATACAATCTTGGTCAAACCAGCTTTTAGATCTGTAAGAGGTATTAGTGTTTCTAGGAAGAGTATGATGGCATAACAAAATCTTAATTGTCACAATTAGATTTTGAAAATATTCAAAGATTGTATCAGAGGATTTTGTTATTAGTAAGATGTTATGCACAGTAAGGCATTTTTCTGTATTCAGGGTAGCACTTATATTTTCTGTCTTTAAAATCCATTTGATGCTGTAAGACAGGGGTAGGCAAACTCAGCCCTCTTAGGGATTTTGGACAACAGATGTAGCTTTCATTCAGTTTGGGTAAATATACCAAAAGGTTTGGGGAAGTAAGACACTTAATTTATGTTGCATAAGAACTAGCTTCCATTTTTTTAAATTTACATCATTTGTTGATATCTCTCCCTTCATTTTGCAAAGGGGAGATCTTATATATTGCTCTGAAGTCTTCAATTCCATCGTCACAGCATGATTTAAGGAAACAGCAGAAGTATCATTTGAGAGAGCAATTTCATTGGCTTTGAGTTTCTCCTTCACCAGATCATTCTTATGCTTTTGCAGATTAGGATGTTTTTCTGCTTTATGAGAACTTCTGAAGTTCCCCGCTATTTTCTCAGTGGATTTTCCTCACCTAAGCCTCTTCATTGGACAGCATTCAACTTTCTGTGGAGAAGATATCAGCTGAGATGAATAGGTATTATCTCTCTTAGCTTTTACTTCCTGCTGATTTGCAATAAAGGGGCTATATTGTAAATGCATGTCCACCAAAGTGGTTAACGAGGTGTTACATTCGGCTAGGAATTTTTTATTATTGCTATATCTTCTACCAATGAAGAAATCCAACCCTGGGCTTCTACTTTATTTATGAGCTTCAGTAATCTAATGTCACTTCCAGATATTAAATCTATTTGTCCCGGTTCAGATTCAAATATTTGTTTTGTTACATCCTTATCGGAATTAACAGATCTGAGAAAAGGCAGATTTTGGATTTTAGGAACATTGAGTGATTTAATTAATTCAGCATTGGCTAACTCAGAAGCAAGGTTTGGAAGAGAGGAACTTCTAAGAATAGGCTCACATGAACCTATATTATCCAGTGACCAGTCCATCACCGGCACATCAATTGGAGAGATTACAGCTTTAGCTCCATTATTGTTAGGCTCTATTTTAGATTCAGTGTATTTATCAAGTAATTCATGTCTACTTTGTGCATAGAATTGAGTAATCTTTAACTGCCTTCTTTCCTTCTTTGGAGGATGTTCTACAAGGGGGGAAATTCCCAAAATGTTATTATCTTTTCTAGTCATAACCATTTTAGCCAGATCTTTCACTATGAATCACAAGAGCTTATTAAACAACAAGACGTTTGCATCAACTGATCATTAACTATCCTAATATCAGATTAACAATTTCTCCAGTATGACATATACAAGGAAGATTATATACACGCTGCCCATGGATCAGAGCTGGAACTAAGACCGCACCCTCTGGCTCCCCCATCACCACTATTGCCTGAGCTTGCTCCCTATCACGCCGCTGCTGGAGGTGATGGTATTAGGGGCAGGCTAAATAACCTCCTGCCCTGAGCTGCTCTGGCTATGCCACTGTCGTTGCTGGAAGTATTGGGGATGGGCTGAACAGACTCCTCCCCAAATTGCTCTGTCCACACCACCACTATGGTGTCAGAAAAAAATACCGCTTGCAAAAGCATCAATGTACTCCCGGGTGCTACTTCTGCTGCTACTGTTGTTGTTACTATTGCTGCTACTCTTTCTGCCAGGAAAATGCTGGGTGGGGTAGGCAGTTCTCGTCACCTCTGCTGCTTGTCTCCTGCAGCTGCTGCTGTTGTTACTGATGCTGCTGCTCTTCCCGCTGGGAGAGAGCTGGGAGGGGCGGGCGGTTCTTATAGCCACCGCTGCTTGTTTCCCAGGTCCTAATGCCGTGGCTGCTGCTGCTGCTGCTGTTGTTGCTGCTGCTCCTCCCACCAGGAGAACGCTGGGTGGGACGGGCAGTTTCCGTCACCTCCGCCGCTTGTCTCCCGCAGCTGCTGCTGCTGTTGTTACTGCTGCTGATGCTCTTCCCACCAGCGACCACCACTTCTCCCTTTGGGTCAGCTTTTCAGCGGTTTGGAGGTATTCCAGGTTCCAGTGGTCCATGTGGACCTCCACTGGATGAGGAGCCCTTTCCAACAGGTGTCGCCAAACTTTGAAAGCAGCCTTTATGGCAAGCAGCTCCTTCTCCCAAACAGTGTAGTTGTGCTCTGGAGGCTTCTACTGCCTAGAATAGAAGGCATAGGGTAGCAGGCCCCGAGGGCTTGGACTGGAGAAGGACTGCTCCTATGGCAACATCTGAGGCATCTGTTTCCACAACAAAAGGCAACTTAGGATCTGGATGCTAAAGGAGTGGTGCCGACATAAACTACTGCTTCAGCTGCTCAAAGGCCTGCTCTGCCACTGGAGTCCACTTGAATGGGACTTTCCCATGCAGCAGCTGGGAAATGGAAGCCACCCGGAGTGCAGAGTTCGAAATGAATTTCTAGTAAAAATTAGCAAATCTCAAGAACCGCTGGTTTCTTAGTGGATGCCAGGAGATTACGGCTTTGACCTTGGCAGGGTCCATCTCAATACCCTGGAACGAGATCCAGTAGCCCAAAAAGTCAACTATGGACAGGTCAAAGGCGCACTTCTTCAATTTGGTGTGTAGAGCCAGTGTTCGTGAAGGCACCGCAATACAGCCCAGATATGAGCATTGTGAGCAATCTGGTTGGGTGAGTAAATCAGAATGTCACCCAAATAAATCATGACAGAGGGGTCCAGGTAGTTGTGGAAGACATCACCGACGAAGTGCTGGAAGACAGCAGGCACATTACACAGGCCAAAGGGCATCACCCTATACTCACAGTGGCCATACTGCATCTGGAATGCTGTCTTCCACTCATCCCAAGCTCAGATCCTTACCAAATTATAAGCCCCACAGAATTCCAGTTTGGTGAAAACTCAGGCGTGTCACAACCGTTCCAGTAACTTTGGGATAAGTGGAAACAAGTAACAATTCTGGATCATGAGCCCGGTAATCATTGCAGAGATGGAGCTCCCCAGACTTTTTCTGCACAAAGAGCACAGGAGCCCTGGCAGGAGAGGTGGATGGGTGGATGAAACCCATGGCTTTAGGTTCTTTTCCAGGAAATCTCATAAGGCCTCCAACTCAGGTTCCGAAAAAGAATAAATCCACCCCGCCAGAATAGGCCCCCCCAGAACTAAATCAATGGCGCAGTCATAGACGTGATGGGGTGGTAAGCGATCAGCCTCCTTTTTGTCAAAGACACCTGCAAAGTCCTTGTATTTCTGTGTAGCCATTAAACCAGCCAATTGAATCAATTAGGAGTTTATTGAAGAACACACAGTAATTTACCAGTCAGCGTTTAAGCCAGAACTGCCCCTCCTTCCATCAAATGCCAAATTAAACCCTTCAAAACTAATGCACTCCACCCCTGTCCATTTGGCGCCAAACCTAGCACCCACCTCCTGCTCCCACAGCTTTTCTTTCCCCACACACATACACACACACATTTGGAGATAGGGAGGACATTCATCCTCTCTCAGTCTGCTGGGCCCCTCTTCTGTTCTCCAGGAATTCTCAGAGATCATTGACACCAGAACTGAGATTACATGTACAAGTTCCTTTGGTACCTTTGGATGCAGTACATCCTGCCCTGGAGATTTTAATTTACTTAAGTGTAGCTAGGTATTCTTATACTACCGCTTCACCTGTTTTGGGCTACAATCCCTTTACTGCTGTATTTATTCTATTTTCATCAGTCCGCCTTTTGGGAGAAGACAGAGGCAAAGAAAGTATTAAACAGTTAATTCTTCTCTGTCTCCTGTTAGCATTTCACCATTTTCTTTAGTGAGCCTGTTAGTTCCTTGTTCTTCCTCTTGTTCCATACATAACCCAACTCCACCTCATATTGTTTTTAACCTCTTGAGGAGGCATGAGCTCATTCTGAGTTTTAGTTTTTCTGACTTTCCCCCTATGAATACTGAACATTTATTATGTAGTGATTAGTTTGGAGAAAGATGATTTAGAAGTGACATCATAGCCATCTTTAAATATTTGAAGGGATAATAATAATAATAATAATATATTTTATTTATATACCGCCCCAGTGGAAACCCAATCTAGGCGGTGAACAATAAAATTTGTGAATTACAAGCAAGTTAAAACAACAACAATCCCTCCTCCCCCCCAGAATATGGAACAAGCTTGTTTTCTGTTTTGCCAGAGACTAGGACATAGAATAATATATTCAAATTACAAGAAAAGTGATTAAATCAACATCTTGCAAACAATTTTCTTAAAATCGCTAAGCAACATTTTGATAAACAAAACCAACAAGAACAAAACAGACACAGGTGGTATTGCTTATTTCAGTCCAGAAAACTGCTACTACAATTAAGGTAAATTAAAAGTGGGGGTGAGGGAGGAACAAGACATACCTGATGATAGTGGTATAGATCTGGTGCCTGGGATGAGTGAACTTTTCAACAAAGCCAAAGAAAGAGTACAAGAACGGCACTATGTGATTGATTAGGCTTGCTATTATTGGCAACACCAGTGTGGCAGCTTCACTTTCCAGATCAGTTTTCTTTTCATCTAAAAGAAACTGCAAGGGGGTAGAGGAGATAAAATCCATATTAAATCTAAATGCAGCCCTTCTTCAACCGGGGTCACTCGGACATGTTGGGGTACAACTCTCATCACCCTATCTTTCCTTCTTCACACTATATTATCTTATTGTAGAAGCAAGAAAAGGTCTATACTGTGGCCTTCTTTGCTGAGAAGGCATGGAGGGAGACATCCATGTACACCTCACAGTTCATATCAGATGATAAACAGTTCACATGTATCAGTGATAAACTGGAGTTGGGAACACTAATTATGACATTTCGTGCAGCTACATCTTTAAGAACAAATCAAAAATGCAAGCAGCTATCTTTTTTCATCTATGTCAAATCAATTCTAGTAATTTTCATCTCCATGAGGAACAGTGTTTGGAAATAACTAGTTACAAGCAAGGATGTAAACTGTAACTAGTTCAAATTGGGATAGCAAAATCATATTTTGGTATGATAACAGAGTTACATTTCAGAAGTAATATAACAAGTAGGAGACACATTACTTTTTTCAGATAACAAGTAAAACATTGTAGCTTCTTTCAAAAATTAAAGCATTTCAGAAGGAGTCCATATTGTATGCTACCTTCTTATTAATCCTAAACCCACGCACCTCCCAGTAATGAAAAAGCAATAAGGGGTGCAACTAATAAGTTACTTATTTGACATTGTAGTTACTTTTATGGATTACCTTTAAAATATTACAGCAAGTAACATCAATGAATTACTGTTTAAAGGTAACCTTTCAAACTGTAACCAGAAGCAAGTTGTGTTTTTCTCTTTTTGATACAGCTAATGGGTTTTAATTGTCCAAGACAAAGCCACCAAAATATTTTGCATTATAATAGGCTCAAAGCAATGTATTAGTGAAAGTAGTTGCTAAAGTAAAACAAACAAACAAACAAAAAAAACACCTCATTTCCACTCTGAAGATGGCAGCTGAGCACAGGAAGAAGCCTGAGGGAGATGGCAGGTACTGTCACCATCCCATCACTGGTCTGTGAAAGAAAATACTGTCCCCTAAAGACCATTATTTCTAGC